>CM060950.1:356924006-357216506 GCA_030765055.1 Mantis religiosa
GTAACATTTGACCGAAAGAGGAAAACATTAAGAAGTATTACTACTACACACCAAGAAAATATAACCATTTGTTTATGAAGACAATACATTAAACCAAATGCAATGATACATTACATTCCCTATATTGCACAGGACACTAACAACCATCCATAAATCCTTGTACTGAAATATAGGCCTTGCTGCATAGATAGTTTTTAAGAGCAGACTTATACGTATCCATTTTTCTTGAAGATAGTAATTTTAAGTATTTTGGAAGTGCATTGAATATTCCGATACATTCATAATATTATCCTTTAAGTCAATCTAGCACTGGGTTTGTGCAAGTCCATTCTTTGTCTAGTATTTATGCTATGTATATTCACATTCTGTGTAAAGTAATCTTGATTTTTTATATGGAAACACATAAGCATAAAGATATATTCACAAGAAAGTGTTAAAATATTCAGTCTTTGAAACAGACCCTTACATGGAGTTGTAACATTGATGCCACATATCACTCATGGCTCTCTTCTGTAATATAGAAGCTCGCTTACTCTCCACCGAGATACCCCAAAATATCAAACCATATTTCATTATAGAACAAAAATATGCATAGTATACCTGTTTTAATGTCTGAATTAGACAAAAATGGTTCAACAATCTAAGCGCAAAGGTGTCTGATCTCAACAATTTTAAGGGAAATTAATGTGTAGCTAGCAGAAGTTATATAATGCATAGTTAACAGCCTGATCTGAATACTTAATTATATTCATTTTTTATTTGTAATAAGCTTAATTCAAATAAATACAAATTCTAAATTAGCTATTAACAAAATTTTACTTCAACAGCCAGTTTCAGAAATTGATTTACTGCATATACAATGTTCCACTGACAAAGAGAGTTTGAAAGAACAGCAGCATATGGTTAAAATAGCAATAACATACACATTCAACCCAAACCTCATAAAGGACATGCTAAAAAGGGAGGTGAAACTCAAGAACATTTCACAAATGACCACACTAACACTATTAAGTATGACTGGAAGTACAGAAAATTCACCTACTACCCTTGGACTTCAAGAAAATTTAAACAAGTCTTCAAAAAGTTAAACATAAAACCAGCCTTACAAAACAGATACAGTTTGAAGAGCTTGCTAAACAAACCTCTTAAACATACAATCCTGATCACATCAAAATCCAGAATCTATCAGATCAGTTGTGAGGAATAAGAGAAATACTACATAGACAAAATGAAAAGAAACTTGGAAACCACTCTAAAAGAACACTAGAGAAACACAAAACTAAAATAAATCTGCTATACTATACCATTTTTAATAGCATATTGTTAACACTGGTCAAAATATAAAATTGCTAAAACCACTTACCTCAACAATAGAATTGAACATCTGAAAAAATTAACACATAATTAAAAACATTAACAGTGTAATCAATTTTGAAATTCTGCTACTAAACAGTGTTAAAACTTTTTTGGCCCTAACTATAGATAGCACAATCAGTATCAGCAGGAAGAGGAAACAAGAGACAGTTTCATTCAACCAGATAAGGACAAATGGCCTTGAAAATGTTTAAATTGTGTACTAACAATTAAAAAGTGAATCTGTGAGTAAATAAGTGTAACTACTTATTCTGAAAAACACTCCAACAAATGTAGAACAACGCTGCTTATTGTCCTTTGGAGAGTAAATTTATAGCAAAATCTTTGAAACTGAAATATTTTAGATGATCTGATGTTAAATTTGTTTCTTTAATTTGATCATGATTAGCAATAGTTGCCCAACCTGCAAAATCACAAACCTTACACTGAATCTCACTGCAAAGTCTGCAGTAGCGATGTTTTTTTCCAAAATAAATGGAAATTTAAGCAATTATGTACACTGTATTAAGAATATGTTAAGTGTTAACAAATATTATATATTTATGCAATGTTATGTTACAAATGTGTCTTTGATTACAGTACACAACAAAATAATTTTTTCCCCCCTGCTAACGGGTTGAAAATACATCCTTATAGTAGGTCAAATACACTGAAAACAGAAATGAAGTCCAATTTGCTCTGGCATGCCAGGAAAAAAATATATGTACATGTATAGGTTATCAAGGATAATGCTATTAACACTTTTTTTGTTCCATTTATATTCCGCGTTTAACTGCAGTGGTCATATCGGTGGACATTCTCCTTTGGATGGTATTAACTCGTATATGCTGGATTGCAGTTTGGATTTTTTTTTAAATCATTAGATCACACACACATTCACATTCATACTTCCACACTCTGGGGAAGGTGGATAATCATCTTGGCTGGAAAAAAATCCCCACTCCCAGACAGGAATCGAACCCCGGATACCTCACACAGCAGGCAGGTACTCTACTGACTGAGCTACAGGGCCAGCTACCAGACTGGTCAACATCCCTCTCACAGCAGAAGAATACAAAACAGAATACAACAAAATTATTGAAATAGCACAAAAAAATGATTTTCCCAAATCATTAGTAGACAAAAAAGTGAACTTAGCAAAAAAGAAGAAGCTAATAAAGGAAACCAAGACCCTCTCAGCTACAGAAACTAATATGATTTTCAAAAAATTCACTTACCATCCATGGGCCTTTGATAAATTAAAAAAGTCTTAAAAAAAACAAAACATTAAACTAGCACCAGTCAACCATTTCGCCTTAAAAAACCTAATTTGCTCAAACATCAAAGTTGCCATTCCATCTAACAAGAAATCTGGTATATATCAAATTGAATGCAGTGACTCTAGTCAAATTTATATTGGAAAAACCAAAAGAAATTTAAAAAACAAGAGCAAAGGAACACTTTAGAAACATAAAATATAAACAATTAGAAAAAATCAGCAGTTGCCACGCATTTTTGGGAAAAAAACCACAACATAAATCCAGAACCAAAACTACTAAAACGTACGTCAAGAAAACAAGAACTATTCACATGGGAACAAATCTTCATTTAAAAAAATAGGAACAAAGTATTCAATTTCGACATCCCCCAGAAATATTTGTTCAGCAAGTTCCTTGAACTGCCACCAGAGGAGACCTATGACAAAATATCGTCAACTACACCAATGAGAACCACTCAATGGCCGGTTGAGGATGGAGGCAAAGTCTCTTAAACATGTTCCGGAAAAATTTAAAAGTGTTGTTTAGTGTCATTAATCGACTCTCTTTAAATTTAATTCATTATAACATTGTTTTCAATACTTCCAAGAAAGGGATTGTAATGGTAATATTTGATTTAGCTTTTTTTTCTTAGCGATGCCCTTATTCTGTATGAATTTTGCTGGTGAATAAATCTGAATCATAATCTCTAGTCACCTCCAAATCAGACTGATGGACGAACAGGAGAAATTGCATGGGATCTCATGCCTGCATACTGTAGCTCAGACAAATTAGAACTTGTTGCAGACTAGTAGAACTGCCCAATTCTGCCTGCTAGTTTTTCCTACCGCACACTCATCTTTCCACAGATGCATAAAGCAGAGAAACCTTGAGAATACACACACATACACACAGAGATTTAGATTTATCCAGATTTTGTTATGAGAAAGACCTTGAACTCTGTGCAGTTCAGTTAATTGGAAGTAATTTGAACTTAGTCATAGTAGCCATTTATCGATCTCCCTTAGGAAATTTTCAAATTTTTAAAAAGCAATTAGAATGTGCTCTGAACTTTCTATTTAAAACAAAAAGAGAAATAATCATTTGTGGTGACATAAATGTGGATTATACGAAATCGAGTCTTCAAAGGGAACAGCTTACCTCTTTATTTACCACATGACATACAGTTAACTTTCCAACAAGAATACAAAATAATTCATCCACAGCTATTGATAATATATTTGTAAATTCAGATATAACTAAATTTTGCTCTGTCTCATCAAAAACTAATGGACTATCAGATCATGATGCACAAATTCTAAGGATTGATAAGATAAATTTAAAACTCAAACCTAAATACACATATAGGAAATATAGGGAAATAAACGAAAATACTCTAAACGAATTTAGTAAGAACCTTAAACTTGAATCTTGGAAACAAACTTCTGAGATTAATGGAACCAACAATAAATATAATAGCTTTCTTCAATGCTTTAAAACTCACTTTGAATTTTGCTTCCCATCTAAGTATAAAAAACATTTAACTTCAAAAAAGACAATTCCTGGATCACTTTAGGAATTAGAACCTCATGCAGGCATAAAAGAGAACTATATCAGCTAGTTAGAATCAGTAACAATTTGTATTTAAAAAACTACTACAAAAAATATTGTGAACTTCTAAAGAAGGTAATAATAGCAGCTAGAGTATTGCATTATAATAAACTAATTCAGAACTCAGACAAAATAAAAACCACTTGGAATACAATAAAAAATGTGACACATAAACACTCATTAGAAAATTACCCAATAACACTCAATGTTGACAATAATGAAATTGCCAAACCTCTTGAAGTTGCAGAATTGTTTAATAAATTCTTTTTGGATGTAACAAAAAAATTAAATATTAATTATGGAAGTAAAGATGCAGCACTAGAATTTCTGAGATCAAGTTTCACAAACTCAGTACCTACATTTAAAGTCAGTTTAACTACACCTAGCGAAATAAATAAAATTATTGACTCTTTAAAAATGAAGAATTATTCTGGTTATGATGAAATAACTACAAAAATCTTAAAATCTTGCTCCTCACAAATTAGCATTCCCCTTAGTTATTTATGTAATGAGTCTCTAAAGACTGGTATTTTCCCTGACAGAATGAAATACTCAATTGTTAAACCTCTTTTCAAAACAGGCGAATGCAAAAATGTTTCAAATTATAGACCAATATCTCTATTGCCAATTTTTTAAAAAGTTCTTGAAAAAGTAATGTTCACCAGACTGTATAAACACCTTGAATATAACATACTTGTCAGTGATCAGTTTGGATTCAGAAAGGGAATATCGACTAATAATGCAACTTACAAACTTACACATGAAGTGTTGACTGCCTTAAACGATAAAAGACATGTAAGTGGAATTTTTTGTGATCTAGCAAAGGCTTTTGATTGTGTTAATCATGATATTCTTATAGCAAAATTGGGATTCTATGGGCTAAAAAATGAACATTTAAGAAGGTTTGTATCACATCTAAATGAAAGAAAACAGAGTGTTGAAGTAGCCGTCAGTGATATTGGTTATGAAAAACAAACTTCAAACTGGAAAGTAGTAACTCATGGAGTACCCTAAGGTTCCGTGTTAGGGCTTTCATTATTTCTGATCTATATAAATGACCTCTCACTTTATATAAAGGACATTGCAAGCACAGTTCTTTTCGCCGATGATACAAAATTAAACGAGTGTATAATTAAAATGAATTATTTTTTTAACTGTAGTCATGCTGGTTTAAAGCGAACAAATTATCTGTGAATCTAGACAAAACAAAAGTGGTCAAATTTATAACCTGTCGTACGTCACATACTCAAATAGAAATCGAGAAATCGGGATTAATGATATGTTATTAGAAGAAATTGACAGCATAAAATTTCTGGGCCTTCAAGTGGACTGATGTTTAGATTGGAAAGCTCACATAAATTATATCTTACCTAAACTCAGCTCTGCCTGTTATGCTATCCGAGAGCTGGTTAATGCGAGTTCTATTGACACACTTAAATTAGTGTATTACGCATACTTTAACCGTATTACGGAATACGGAATATTATTTTGGGGCAACTCAGTAGACAGTAAAAAAATATTTCTTATGCAAAAGAAGGTTATAAGAATCATTACTAACACCCACAACAGATACTCCTGTAAAGATCTTTTAAGAAGATTGAAGATATTAAAGCTTCCTTGCATATATATATATTCTCGATCCTAAAATTCTTTGTATGCAATCGTGCCTTATTTGCAACAAATAATGTAATTCACAGAATAAACACTAGGCAAAAGTATAATATCCATTATCCCAGTGCTAAACTTTCTTGCTTCCAGAAAGGTGTACATTATGAAACTACCAAAATATTTGGCGCACATCCTAATGTTCTTAAAGAAAAAATTGATAGTTTCAGTGCTTTTAAAAATGCTGTTAGAGAGTACCTTTGCTCAAAATCTTTTTATTCTGTACAAGATTATCTGAATGATAAATTATCCTTATAATGCTTCTGTAGCTCTGTAAGTAGTATTTAACTGTTCCAATGACAAATCATTACCAATAAATCTTTGATGCATGTTGAAAGTTTATTTTTAATGTATATGTATTTAAGAAATAACAATGAATGGTATCCACTGCAAAAACATTGAGGGTACTAGTATAAGACAAGTAAAAGCTGAATTAAAAAGTGTTTGATTTTTTATCATATGATTTGTTTTCCATAATGTTGTTCATATTGCCTGTATACTATGTGTCTTATGTTAACTTTTGTACATATATATGCTATTAAACTTTATACCTCTGGACATGTTCAATGTTCACAGCCTTTTCTGGCTACAAGTGAACCTACTGAATGCAAATCAATCTAATCTAATCTAAACATCCTACATCATACACGGCTTGTTAATGCAGCTACATATTAACTCATGTTAGTGGGTTGTAAACACACAGGTTTTTAGTATCATATGAATTTCAGGTATAACTTTAAATCCAGATGTCCTACATCATTTCTGATTATAAAATCAGAATCAGCACGTCATATTACATAACTCTCGTATTATTTTCACCCAGCAGCAATTTCATTGTTGTGTAATATTATTTTCTTTAGTAAACAATTATTTCATACTTTGAGGTCTAGATATGGCCTTGTATTGAGGTCACTATGTTTCAAAGAATCCATAAAAGTTTGAGTTAAAAGGTCTTTCCTGCTGTTTCTTTTGTAGGTCCAGAGTGACATAAGCACCACATTTATGGTCCACTTTTATGTATAGTTCCGTTAGAATGGAGTCACTTAATTTTGTTTTCTGTGGTATGAGCCTTACAGTTCACAATGTGGTTCTCTATTTTAGAACACCAACAGAATTGTTGGTCTCCATTAAAATTACAAGAATATTTCTTTTCTTACAAGTTGTCATAACATTTAAATAACATTACCGAGCAGTGAAAATGTCAATGGGATGAAACATGTTTGCTCCATATATCAACGTAGCTGATAATGAAAATTATAATGAAAAACTCTGAGTTAGCTTTTCTTTCCGACATTAATTACATTTAATTATAACTATTAGCATTCATTGTCACTCCCTTCCCACATAGGCTTCAAAGTCCTGCTGATGGTACACAGAGTGATGAAGTTTCAGTGGTGTGTATTTTGTCATTATTTTTAGCCCAAGCTTATGGCAAAAAGTGGAATGGGCAGAGAGTGTTTCATTTAAGGGGAGATTGTATTGCCCATCCTGCCAATGTTAAATTCATCACTGTTAGGTGCAATTATTTCAGAAACTATATAAGATAGAGGTTTGAAATTTTGAGGGATGTTTTTTCAGATATATGTGTATGTAACAGGATAAAAATATTAAGGTTTTTCTACATAGTTGCTGAGAAATAGTTTTTTCTCATACTTCCAATTCATTTCATTTCATTAAATTTACTTAAAAAAAACATTTGTTAATAGTAAATTCTTCTCTTACTTCACCAATTTTTTGAGCCTGTTGTATAGAGGATACTAATGTTTATGCTGTGTAAAAATTTCACCTTTCTAGGTTTAATAGTTTCTGAGAAAAGTGCACCAATGTCACTAAAAAATGCAATGTCTGTAGATGGCCTGTCTGTTCATCCTACATTTTTTATTACTGCTTCTTTTGCAGCTCTCATCGATTCCTCTGCCACCTTTTCTAGAGATACAGTAATTTTCTCACTTATATGTGAAATCTAGTTGGTGGCTTTGGAAGGTTTAGTATATGCCTGGTACCACTTACCTATACATCTTAGTCAATAAACTAAGAAAAAGGGGCGTAACCAGTATGTGCGGTGTGACAGTAAATGACAAAATACGGCCTTAGAATCTCAAATTAAAAAAAAGTTATATTCTTATTATAGATATATTAAACTATTTAAACATGATTAAAACAACCAAAATTTTGTCAAAAATCAAGTACAATTCGCCCATAGTCTCAGTCAAGCTGTGTTCTGGTCATGTGCTAGTAGAACATGTTACTTAAATGTACAGATGTATTTTTATATCTTGATAGATGGAGTGATGCGCAGTGGTACACTTCAGAACGCTTGCAACTGCAGGGGAGGGCAGGTCAGTTTTGTATCAGTTGTGAGCAAGTAAACAAGTGCAGAGCTACTGAGTAATATTACAGCTTGTTTCAAAATGTGCATGTCTCCTGGTTCCAAGAGAGCATTTAGAAATGGTGCCTCCTAGCAGCATGTAGCAAGGTGCTACATTTAAAAACATTAGAGGTAATAACCAATGTCTATAGATTTATGAAAAAGGAACAATGGTCTGGGTCTGCTATGAAAATCTGGAAAAGGTTATCTAAGGCAGCAGTTGCGTCTGAAAGCAGTTTAGGAGAGTTAAGGAAAGAAAAACAATTGGAGCAAATGCAACTATGTCCTTCTCTATGCCCAGTAAACAAGGATTAGGAACATGCACAAAATCTAATTTGGATGGATTTAATTTAGAAGTAGTTAGGCGAACTGTGAATAATTTTTACAACACAGAAAAACAAAGACCAACTCTGAAGAAAGTGCTTATGAAGCTTCAAAATTCTATTGACTTCCAAGGCAGTGTTGAACATTAAGAGTTCTTTTGAAGCTAGGATTTATATGGAAGAAAACCAAGCACAAGAGACAAATTTTAATGGAACATCATACTATACGGGCAAAAAGGTTTAAGTATTTATGATATATTTAGAGATTGCTGTGAAGTATAGATAGTTTATATGGATGAAACTTATATCAACACAGCACATACTAGGCCATATGTCTGGAGTGAAAATCACTACAGGGACTCTACACCGATGTCGAAAGGCTGACAGTTGGTTATCATGCATGGTGGAGGAGAACAGGGTTTTGTTCCAAACGCCTATGTATTATTTAAGATCCAACAAAAGCATGGAGATAACTACGATAGTAAGAATTACAACTTAATTTATAAAAGCTGCAATACTGGCTTTGAGAGTGAGATTTGTTTTCAGACAGCTTGTGCAGCGTACTCCCCTCTTGTAATATTACGCATGTGATGCATTGTGACGATAAGTGCACTATCCCCACCACAGTTGCTACTCATACCTACTGTGCAGGATTTCTGTCAAAATATAACAATACATCTGTATTAACTGCGTGTGGTCATTGTAATTCATTCATGGTTGGTTGAATAATAAAAGATCTTTCATGGGTTTTGCTATACTGGTAAGAACCTTATACCACGAGGTCTACACAAAAGTCCGAAGACTACGGCCTCTATCAGCCTGGGAGCGATGGAAAGCTCTGGGAGTCTTTCTTTGGGGCAATACCATGAGTCTAAAAAGCCCTCCCTCCCATTCAAGACGGGTGGAAGTGGATATGCCACTTAACCGCTTCGCCGATGGCCATTTAAACCCTGCACGGCCGGGAACGGATACCCAATAAACAGAACAAGACATTTAAATTGTTAAATGCTGCAAAAAGTCTTCATAAATAAATATTCGTATCTTCCGTATTTTCTAAGTTATTTCAGGGAAACAAAAACTGGTTAAAAGCCCATTAAAAGCTGTATGCATCTGCGGTATCATTAAAATAGAGACTATATTAATAAAGCGATGAAATTTCATTAATTTGTATCACGTAAAGAAAGCCATTCTTTGCGTCGAACGCGCCTAATTCTGAGTACTTTTGTTTTACAAGCTATATGTGTATATCAGCTGAATAAACGAAGTGTTGGGTTCAAGGTTTCTAGGTTTCAGTTCATGCTAACACGTAATAATAACTGTTTATATTGCGTTATACACCCTGGAAGGAAACTCCGTCAGCATCCCTCTAATTGCACAACGGAAGTTTATGTTAGCTGACGTAACTTCTTTCTTCGCTCAGTTGACATTGTAATTTAGATTGCATCAGAGTTCCAAGCAATTTCTTTAGCTAAATCACAGTTGAAATAGTTTTCTCAGTGCTAATCATGGCTTCAACTAGTAATGTTGCAAATCAATTAGCTAGTGTAGGACGAGTGCGGGCTTCTGATATTACATCAGAAAATGTGGAAGACTTTTTGCTGTTAGACAGTGATTTGGACATTGATGGCGAGTTTTCAGATTTTGAGGGGGGTGTTGAGGATATAGGTAGCAGTGAGGAGGAAAATGACTCATTTCCGACAGGTGTTCGTGAAGAATCAACATTATGGAGGTGTCAAAATAACTCTAACACTAATAGACATACGTTCACGAGCACAACCTCTGGTGTACAACCGCATACTCAACTAACTTCTGACAGCCAACCAATTGACATTTTCACAAAATTTTTTACTACTGACTTACTGTCTCTCATTGTTTCGGAAACAAATGTATATGCGAGTAGGGTGAAGGAAGACCTGATTTCTAAAGGCAATTTAGGACCTAAGAGTAGATTGCAGAAGTGGACAGAAGTAACAATGAATGAGATTTACAGACTACTTGGTCTAATTATGCTCATGGGTGTTATTCGTAAACCTACGCTAGACATGTACTGGTCTACAGACGACATGCTAGCTACCCCATTTTTTGGGAAATGCATGTCAAATAACAGGTTTACTTCCATTTTGCGCTTCCTTCATTTCACCTGCACAGAAAATGTGAATGATAAACTATCCAAAATCAGACCAGTTTTTGATTACATTATTTCAAAATTCAAAGAAAATTATGTGCCTAGTGAAAAGATCACTGTTGATGAAAGCTTGATGCTTTGGAAGGGCCGTTTAGGTTGGAAACAATACATCAAAACAAAGAGGGCCAGATTTGGCATAAAGAGTTTTGATGTATGTGAAAGTAAAACAGGATATCTTTACAATAGCTGCATATACACTGGCCAAGGGACTGATAACACCGGAGACAAAGATTTGGGGTTATCTGGTTCCATAGTAATGCACCTGATGGAATCTGTACTTGATCAGGGTAGGACTGTATATTTAGATAATTGGTACAGTTCCCCTAAATTATTCATGGCCTTACACAAAAGAAAAACAAATGCAATTGGAACAGTACGTTCAAATCGTATTGGTTTGCCAAAAGATGTGAATACGAAGGCTCTAAGAAGAGGAGAAATGCAGGTGCATCAGCTCCCACCCTTGACCTATGTTGCTTGGCAAGACAGGAGGGTTGTTACAGCATTATCCAATTGCAGCTCTAAAATTTTGATGATTGACACTGGAAAAATTGATGCTCGTAACAAAATGTCAATTTTCAAGCCCGATATTATCCAGGAATATAATATGCATATGGGTGGAGTGGATCTAGTAGATCAGGTATTACACGCATATCCCTCTTTGCGAAAAACAATCAAATGGTATAAAAAAGTATTTTTACACCAGCTAGATATAACCATATACAATTGTTTAGTAATTTGGAGAGCTCTAAACCCACGGAAGACAATGACGTACCTGGACTTTCGCATATCAATAGCTCGCAGCCTAATTGAGCAGTATAAAATTCAGAGACCTCTCCATACTGGGGGTAAAAAATCCATCACCCCAGCACCCCTCAGACTTGAAGGAAAACATTTTCCTAAAAGGATACCACCCACAGCAAAAAAGTCGCGTCCCTTCAGAAAATGTTTGGTGTGCCGCAAGAAAGGTGTCCGAAAGGAAACTAGTACGATTTGCCGTAAATGTGGAGATGTGCCCTTGTGTGTTTATCCATGTTTTGAGGTGTACCATTCAAGAAAAAACTTTTAAAGGTAAGCTTTTACTTCTTATAGAATTTATTTAAATTTACCGTAAAACATAAGGTTTAAAAGAATTATAATTAAATACGCATTAAATGCATGTATGCGCAGGACGTCTATACACGTCCATATCGGTTTGGGGCCTTTTAACTTGGACGTCATATGACGTCCATATCGGTGAAAGGGTTAAGCACGTCAACCCCACAGGAAAGACTACCGATTTGACCTCGGTGGGGCCACCTGGTGATCTAGCACACCTACTAGCTCTGCAGGCTAGTACCGGGACTTCTTAGGCAACCCTCTGACCCCTCCGGGCGGCCGAAGTCTGGCCAGAGGTATCCGATCTCCCCTGGGTGTCGGGAACACACTGCCCCCTTCAGTCCAACCCAATCCAAATAACTCCCGTTCAGGGAGGGGCTCGAATGTTTGGCCTAAGGTTCCTTTAGTAACGTCAGAGGTACCACGAGTGCCAAAGATCTGCAGCACCCGCACCACGGCAGCTGAAGGGGACAGATCCCCTCCCCTATCGGAGATCTGGTAAGAACCATCAAACCATGTAAATGGTTGTTACATTTTTATGACTTCATTAATATATAGTATTTCCAAGAAGAAAAAATCTTCCTTAAGATATGCCAACATAGTATTGGCCATGTGACCAGTGCCTTATGGAGATAGTCTGCTCCCGTCTCACCTGATTGTGATAGTGATGAAGGTGGTAGTGAAACTAATGCTGCACTACCATCTTCATAACACAGTTTGTTTAAAGATGCTTATTCTGTGTTTAACAATGAGTGTAAACAGATTTACAAAATAACACAAGTGTGTGACTTAGTGAGAGATCTGGAATTGCTGTAAGCTAAAGCTGAACTGCTGATGTCAAGACTATAACAGTAACTGTCCTGATAAGACAGTAAATGTGATTCTGTTCTGTAACAGCCATATGCCATTCCCGCTATATTTTGAAAGTGAAAAGAACTGAATATTTTGTAGTGATGTACAGGAACTAATAGTAGATATGGACATGGACTATGTATGTGATGAGTGAAAGTTGTCCATTGACTCCTCCAAAGTTAAGTCTCAAGTGTGTGCTGCTGCATAATGGCACCATATTACCGCAGGCTCTAATAGGGTGTGCACCTTACATGAAAGAAACATATAACATGAAACAACTGTTATTGCAATTGAACTGTGACAAGTTTAAATGTCAGATTCCCAGGGATCTGAAAGTCATATGCATATTACTTGAGCTACAACATGGCTACACTAAATTCTGTTGCTTTCTGTGCCTCTGGGATAGCTGCGTCAAAGCACTTCATTATAAAAAGAAAAACGGGTCTAAACATCAATTGCTTGAACCAGGATCTCACAATGCTATGCACAAAGCACTTGTTGAATCCAAGAACATATTTCTATTACTGCTTCTTTTGCAGCTCTCATCGATTATGAGATACAGTCATTTTCTCACTTATAGTTGAAATCTAGTTGGTGGCTTTGGAAGGCTTAGTATAGAAGTACTCCCTGCCTGGTACCACTTACCTATACATCTTAGTCAATAAACCAAGAAAAAGTGGAATAGACATGTCGTGAGCTGTTTACAAAATATCACTATATTTTCTCTATATTTACAAATTTATCTTAATTTGTTTAGTACTTTTTATTCCTATATCTCTTATTTTGGAGTATCTATTGCAAGAAAACCTGACATTATACATAGAAATGAATAATGGATTTATGTTCAGCGACCTAAAATTAGTTAAGATCACGTCACATCCCTTGCTGCAAGAAAAAAGTTTCAAAATGCTGGGTAGTGTAATTAGTATAATTTCGTAACTAAGCTTAAAACCAATTAGGTAACCATTTAATTACAGCATGCTTATTCGTATAATAGTGAGATCCTGCAATGTAAGAAACCATATTAAATGAAAGACATAGTAGAACATTATAATAAAACATGGGAAATCTCTAACAAATAAATTTTTATTTTTGTATATTTGATGCTTAATTTCATTCTCTGCATATGTTACCAAAATTTTTTTAATGTAGATTCTAAATCAATTAATGACAATAGTTCACTCCATTATTACAAATAGCTTGATATAATAACAAAGAAGATTGTACCTAAAATAGCGAAGAATCCTCAAATAATCCTCTTTTATACGAACATCTGCATCACCTACAAATGCAATTCTCTTCTTCTGCAAGTCCTCAAAGCCAGAGAAATAATCATAAATGGTTCCATCCAGGCCTAAAATTACAGTAATACAAGCAGTTTTAATACAGGAAAGAAAAAGGAAAACAAAGAAAATTTTCAAATTGTAGAAAAGCTAATTCCAAAAATTGTATATCATCACAGCGACATTACAACTGAGTACCATCTCCAGAATATCTACTTAAATGAACATTAATCAAAGACTAATACTATTAATAATCTAAATTCTATATACCTCCATGAAGTTACACCTGAGGAAATAACTAAAATAATAAATGGATTGAATAATACATATTCTGCAGGTGCTGATGATATACCAGACATAATTGTAAAAAGATGCAGTAAGCACATAATCAGACCACTTGTTCATCTCTGTAATGCATCCATAACTAGCGGGATCTTTCCAGACGTACTGAAACTATCTAAGGTTATACCCCTACATAAAAAAGGGAAAAGAAATGAAGTATCAAATTTCCGTCCAATTTCCATACCCTCCGTATTTTCAAAGATATTAGAAAAAATAATGTATAGGAGGCTTCTCTCATTTATGGAACAACATGATTTAATTACCAACTCACAACATGGTTTTCGACACAAAAAATCAACAGAGACTGCAATATACTCTTTCTTAAATAGCGTTATAACCGCTTTGGATAAAGCAATTGGTATATTTTTAGATCTAAGTAAAGCTTTTGATACTGTTGATCACAAAATTCTGTTAGCAAAATTATTTGACTTTGGCATACGAGGACCAGCGTACAGCTGGTTTGAAACTTACCTTACAAATCGAAAGCAATTAACAGAGATTTTCGACACAAACCCTAATACCAATACTCATTCGGCAGTTAGATCAGACTTACTTGACATCACATATGGAGTGCCGCAAGGCTCAATTCTGGGCCCATTTCTATTCATCTCGTATATAAATGACTTTGTAAATAGCATCAAGGCTCATAACACTGTACTGTTTGCAGATGACACTAACTTATTAATAACAGGAAACAATAACGAAACATTAAATAATACATTAAGTCACACTAGTAAAGACTTGGTATCATGGATAGCTAACAACAACCTGGTTTTAAACACATAAGACAGTTTGTCTTAAATTTAGTATTACTGACAGAGGAAACAATGAAAGTATTCCTGAAGTAAAATTAAATAATAAATTAATTTCATACAAAAGTGAAACAAACTTTTTAGGCTTGTGGATACAAAATAACTTAAAATGGAAAACTCATACAAATCATCTACTAACCAAATTAAGCAGGAATATATATGCCCTAAGAATATTAAGTCAGAATGTCAGCCTTCGTGTACTTTTAATGTCCTATTATGCACATATACATTCTATAATTAAATATGGAATAATATTTTGGGGAAATTCACCAGAAGCCAAAGATATATTTATTAAACAAAAACAAGCCATTCGAATTATAGGCAACGAAAGAATGCTATGTTCATGTAAGCCACTGTTCAGAAAGCTTTGCATACTTCCTTTGGCATGTGTTTATATTTTGGAGACAGCTTTATTTGTAAAAAGAAATAGATTTAACTTTCAAAACAACGGAAGTGTTCATATGCATTACACGAGGCATATTAAGGATATACACGTAACCTCAATCAGAACTACAATGTTTAAGAATGGAGTACTGCATTCCTGTACAATAGTTTATAATTCCCTTCCTAATGACATCAAAAGCATAGATAACTACAACATGTTTAAAACTAGAACAAGGGCTTTCTTACAGGAGCACTGCTTTTACACAGTAAAGGAATATCTGCAATTTAACAAATCCAGATAAACATAAAATATGAATTTACTTAGCTTGTTCATTTCTCTCACTCATAATTATATCCAATTTGTGTCACAATATAATTGAATGTAGGTTAGGTATATTTGATGTTTAACTTTGTAATATTAAGTGTAAATTACTGACGTATCCTATATCAAGGTACTATGTACAGATTTCATTCTAAAGGATGAATAAAATTGAATTGAATTGAATTGAATCTCTTGCAAATAGTCAAAGTGAAGGAATGCTGAGACCTTGAATAAAAAGACAAGATTTGGTTTATGTGGACTGCAAGATCTTTGTTTACGAGCTGAAACTCTTTAATTCAACAATTTAAGTAGCAGTTTTCCAGGAAGTTGATAAAAAATATGCTTTAAGAACACAGTCCAAACAATTAAGTCCTTTATAAATTATATCATTGCTAATTACTAAGAAATTAGTTGTAACAATTTATTAGAGTACAAACTAAAAAGGTCCTGCGCCATGGCATAGCAGGCTAAGGCATCATGCCTTAGCTCCCTGCCACGGAAAGTGGCTCGGGATCAATCCCATCCCTGAGAAGTGGATTTCAAGTCCTGGGTATAGGACCAGTGCCCACTCATCATCGTGAGAAAATTGAGGAGCTTACAATAGGTAAGTGGCCCTGGTCATGAAACAGACATTCCAGCTGGGGAATGCCGAAATGCTGATCACATTTCCTCCACATATCGGTTAGATGATCGCCCACCTCTACCTTGCATATGCGGGCATGAGGCCAGCAGGTCCTGGCCCTATATGAGCTGTCACACCCTGGGTTACTGGGTTACAAACTAAAAACTTTTAAGTTATGACCATTTTCCTTTTGTAAAATCAGATTCAGTTTCCTATGTAGGACTTCAGCCAATGCCTTGGGCCAGTAGTCCATTGATGGAAACCTGCGAATAAACACCTATGGTCAATTATTAATTTATAGATAAGTCGTATTTATTACACATCTGCTTCACTTATGTACCTATTTTGAGGACATGTTTCGCAAATCATCGTTTGCATCTTCGGCTCTTATGCGACTAAAGCTTGATCTAGTGGTGTGGGTAATTCTGGAGCTGCTGCTGCCATCTGTTGATTTAGTGATGAACTTAAATGTGGGATTCTCTTCTGGTGGGATTTCAAAGTTCATTAGTTGGTTTTTATGTTTTTCTATGTATATTCTCTCCCATATGGCAAGTTCACTATGCTTTTTACGTATTTTAGTAATTCGGTGCTATCTTCAATTTCATGATTTTCAGACCAGAAATGAGCTGCTAGATAGCACCGAATTACTAAAATACGTACAAAAACATAGTGAACTCGTCATATGGGAGAGAATATACATAGAAAAACATAAAAACCAACTAATGAACTTTGAAATCCTGCCAGAAGAGAATCCCACATTTAAGTTCATCACTAAATCAACAGATGGCAGCAGCAACTCCAGAAATATCCACACCACTGGATCAAGCTTTAGTCGCATAAGAGCCGAAGATGCAAACGATGATTTGCGAAACATGTCCTCAAAATAGGTACGTAAGTGAAGCAGATGTGTAATAAATACAACTCATCTATAAATTAATAATTATTTCGCTTCACTGTGGTGTTCTAATACAGTTAAATCTCGACCTATGGTCAAGTTGGTGGGCTCCAAGGCTTTGAACCCGGGAACTCCCAAATGTTAATTTCACATAATTAAAATTATACTATGAGTCAACTGAGACACTCTGTACACCACATACCACAAATTTTCTTTCAACGCATTTCGCCTCTACTTAAAGGCATTATCTAGAAATTGTCGACTGGCTAGAACTTTGCTGTTCCATCTGATCATGGTTCTCTGGAGACGAGACATCTGGTGGCAATGAGTCTCAGTCAACTCTTAGTATAATTTTAATTATGACATTACTTCAGTGTTAATTCCAATTTACCATTTCAAATTATTGTGAACTTCACGTTATCTATCGCAGTGCCATCTCAGTTTTGTAAGATCAGTTACCAATATTAAAATACTTATTGCATCATATTTCATTAAAACTTAAAACTTCATTCATATCAACTACAATTAATAACATATTGGATTGACAAAAGGAATTTAAAAAAATTAAAGGAATACTAAAGGAACATAAAATATAAACAAATAGAAAAATTGGCAGTTACTTTCCATTTCAGGAATGAGAACCATAACATCAGAGAGGAGATTAAATTACGGAAGTCATTAACAATGACACTTGAACTTTTAACATGGGAGAAGATTTTTATTTTAAAGAACATTTCAAATATTTTAAATTTTGACGTGTCTTCGGTGAGTGGTCTACTGTGCTTATGTATGAAATATCCTGTGAGAGGGAGCCAATTACACGAGGTCCACATGACAGCCAATTGTGAAAATAGTGATTAGTCGCCAATCAGCTGAGAATGGGACTGGGATGATCCTGTCTATAATGGTTGATGTGAGTAAAGTTCTAAGTTTTAATAAAATTTGACTTAATAAGTTCTTTAATATCAAATTAGCTTCCCTTTTAACAACGTTTTTATCATAATTTCAGCAACCAATATTCAAATTTTTATCATAAAAGAAAATATTTAAATTGCAGTAATGTAATATAATTTTGAGTCAAACTAATACTCAATGCTCCACTTATTGCTAGTATTTACCCAGAACGCATTTCGTTAGGATCTTTCTAACATCATCAGCTGTTGTCGACTAATGGACGTCGGTTCGGTGAACTCCTCGGAGGTGATAGGTGCGTCTCTGTCGGTATCTTGATGAACTTAAAATTTGGGTTTTCTTCAAAGGTAGTGTCAAAATTAAACAATTTTCTTTCATGTTTCTTTATGAAGATTTTTCCCCGCGTGGTTAATGCAGCTGGACTTTGAACACTTTTTAATAAGTAAATTTCTCGTTCTATATCATGATTCTTTTTCCAAAAATGGTACGCAACTGCCGATTTATAATATATATAAAATGGTACGCTACTGCCGATTTATAATATATATAATATTATAAATCGGCAGTAGCGTACCATTTTTGGAAGAAGAATCATGATATAATATTATACATATTATAAATATATAATATATATTATATATAATATATATATATATATATTGTAAATATATAGCACTTATTGCATAGATACTGTACATTCTGATGAATTATTTTAAGCAGGTTTGAGTTCTTAGCTGCTTCTTGGCTGCTAAAGGGCTGCTGTTACTAACAGGGGGGAGACCCCATAATGCATTCACCAAGTAGAATGATTATGGGAACCAACCTGGACAAATGCCTAGTCCTACCCCTATCCTTCACGTGGTGCAGCTGTTAGTAATCATGTACTCTCATGATGAACTAAAGGGGAGGGCTACTCACCAAATGCACTGGTCAGCATGGTGGGATATTAGACCGAGCTGGTATATCTTCTCCTTCTTATACCAGTTCCCTCATTCACCTTTCCTATCTAGCCCCTCTTGGCTAAACTCTTGTTTTCTTCGGACCCTGACGGTATTAGAGCACTCGAGGCCTTAGGGATCCTTTCATTCTCTATCCTATCTTTACCTCACTCTAATAAATTTAAGGCAAAGTTGTTCGCGTCCGTAGAGTTCCTTAATCTACACGTGCCTTTGGGTGGTGCAAAATGAACAACGCATAAGCCCAATAAACTAAACTAAACAAAACATGACACAGCTTCTCTCTGTAAATGATTCCGGAGGTAAAAACGTCCCCTCCTCGGATCTCCGGTCGGGGACCAGAAGAAGCACAAATAAAGAAATAAAAGTCCTACAATGGAATGCAGGAGGCATTTCCCAAGCCAAGAAAACTGAATTAACTAATGTAATAAGTAAATTAGAAGTAGATATATTCTGTATCGTAGAAGCCAATATGTCCCAAGAAAACTTAAAATACTACAAAATAAAAAACTACATAATAAGTATCCTCCCTAAACATCGCCAGATTGCAAGTGGCATCCTAATAGGAGTTCATAAAGATATAAAACACCAATTCAAAATCCTTAAAGAGATGAATGATGGAGATAAACATGAACTAGTCAAAATTGATCTATGGAAACATAATACTCATCACAAGATCTTATGTATATATAATCCACCAGGCAATGACCCAAATCTTGGAGTAATAAATATCACAGATAAAACACTGTTTGTTGGAGATTTTAATGCACACTTCGAAGAAATTGGCTACACAGATACCAATGCAGCAGGGAAGACCATAAAAGATTTTATAGCAGCAAACAGCATAGATTTGATATATAAAAAGGATGACCCAGCAACGTATCTACACTACAATGGGAACACAACAAACCCTGATTTAACTCTTGCCTCTTCAGATATATCCCACTTAATAACTAGAAAAGTTTTTAATGATGTAGGAACAAGTCACAAGATGATAATATCCACCATTATGATTAGTAATAAACTCAAGACCGTATTAAACAAGCCACGGTGCTCCTTCAACTTCAAAAAAGCAAACTGGAATGAATTCCAAAATCAAATAGAAAATGACCTTACAAATATAACATTTGACTTCACAGAAGCAGCCCCTGATAAAAATTGTAATAAATTCTGTGACACAATTATAAAAGCTGCAAATAAACACATTCCTAGAGGAAAGGTATATAAATATAAGCCATTCTGGTCGAAAAGACTTACAGAACTAAAGAGAGAAAGGAACAATGCAAGGAAACGAGCTGAACAAACAAAACAAGCAGCGGATGTACAAGATTGGAGAAAAAAAGCAGCACAAATGAAGAAAGAAATATTATCTGCAAAAAAACAATGTTTCCAAAAATTTATAGAAAATCTAGATTATAGAAATAATAGCACAAAAGTACATAACTATATATCAACCTTAAACAATAATGAAAAAGTGCAAAAAAGAGAGCCATTAATATTGGCAAATAAAACCTTAACAGATGATCACAAAATAAGTGAAGCCTTTAACAAACATTATACTAAAAAGAATGATAAAACTAAGAAACATAAACAAGAAGAAAAGAACATTAAACAAAATCTGAAACGATATACCAAAAATATAAACAAAGACAGCATATTCACCTCCAACTTCAACATACAAGAACTGAAATGCTCCATAAATAAACTGAAAAACAAAAAACAACCAGGTCCAGATCACATCTTTGCAGAATTTCTTAAACACTTAGGCCCCAAGGCAATGACTACCTGCCTTCATCTCATTAATCAAATCTGGAACACTAATGTGCCCTCAGCATGGAAAAAAGCCATCATAATTCCTATACTGAAACCTAAAAAACCTGCTGACAATGTATCTAGCTACCGCCCAATCTCACTGACAAGCATATTGTGTAAGACAATGGAGCGAATGGTGCAAGCAAGACTTGTTTGGTATTTAGAAAAAAAAAAATCTAATATCACATGCCCAAGCTGGATTTCGACCACATCATTCCACAACAGAGCAAGTTCTGAAACTGAGTCAAGAAATCAAGGACTCATTAGATGCACATGAAACAGTCGCAGCACTCTTTGTGGATTTTGAAGATGCCTTTGGATCAGTCTGGAAACTGAAACTCATGGAGAAAATAATGAACCTAAACATTGATGGGAACATGTTAAGATGGATCTACAACTTCATTAATCAAAGATTCTGTGCAACAAAATATAGCAATTCAACATCGAAATACAAACAAATGAAAATGGGTCTCCCTCAAGGCTCAGTACTCAGCCCAATTCTATTCAACATAATGATAAATAACCTACCATCAGAATTAAACAAAAACAAAAACATTAAATGTTCACTCTATGCTGATGACGTAACAATTTGGACAACTACACCTAGAAATCTTCAACATAAACTAACCTCACAAATGAACAATGCTATTACCACATTGGAACAGTGGTGTAAAGATAACTGCATGAAGATTAACACCAACAAAACCTGTTTCGAGATATTTTCATTGGCACATACGTCACCAGAGCTCCACCTCAAAATTAATGGTCAAAACATTCAACAACAAAACAACGTCAAGTACCTAGGTATACACTTTGATAGGAAATTAACCTGGGACCATCATGTTAAAATTACTACTGAGAAAGTAAACAGAAGATGCAATATCTTAAAGAGATTAGCAAAAACAAAATGGGGATGCTCAAGATCTGTACTAAATAATACTTACAAGACGTACATAAAGCCTGTGCTAATGTACGGAAGTGAAACTATGGTCACCTGTAACGATACTAATCTAAACAAACTGGAAGTAACACAGAATAATGCTTTACGACTAATAACAGGTGCAGCCAAATCCACTCCCATAACAGCAATGCAGGTCCTTATTGAAAATAACCCCATAGCCCATCAGATCAACAAACAGACCGTATTGCAATACGAAAAATTGATAAGACTTCCCCATGATAATTACTGGCTGAATTATAAAGACAGAGAGAGAAACCTGAAAACACAAAATGGCTTCATACAAAAAGCAACTAAACTTCAGAAAATATATAACCCAAACCAAATGCCAGAAAAACTTCTTTTACCAACATCACCCATGGAAGACACAGATATTGCCCATAACATAAACTTAATAAAACCTGTCCTAAAAAAAGAAATGACCCCAGATGAATTAAAACAAATCACACTAGAAACTATCCACAATCTATACCCTGAACCACAATGGATACATATATATACAGATGGATCTAAAATGAAAATAGAAGATGGAGCTGGAGCTGGGGTTTATTCAAAACTTTTTAGTTTTTACGTTGCAGTAGGGAGAAATTCCACCCATTTTGATGGAGAAATTCAGGCAATAGAACTAGCACTAACACACCTAGTATACAGAACAAATGCATTTCAGAGAGCAGTTATACTAAGTGACTCAAGTTCAGCTATACAAGCTATAACAACAAATAACTTACCAATATCCAGTAAAATATTGGAAATTAAAAAGATCATAAGAATTTTAAATAACCAAAATAAAACTATTCAGCTCCAATGGATCCCCTCTCATTGTGGAATTCAAGGAAATGAAATGGCAGACCTTCTGGCAAAAAAGGGCACCAAAATCTTACAGAAACCTAACAAAACTCTGTCCTATCATTCGGCAAAAATTATAATCCAAAGAAAGTTTCAGAAAGAACTGATGGAACACCTCACAACAGAAAGCAATGAGAAACCATGGGCAGCTATCCTACACAAGAAAAACTTGATACCTGAACACCCAAGACATGAAGCAGTAGCAAAATTCAGATTGATAACAGGTCATGACTGTCTGGCTGCACATCTTCATAAAATTAAAATCTTTAAATCCCCAAAGTGTATCCTGTGTCAAGATATCGATTCCATAATGAATAAAGACCACCTTTCTGTCTGTCCGGCTCTCAAAACATCACCCACAAGAACAATAACTGAACTATACTGGGAAGCACGAAAGCAAATGGAATATATCCAAGCTAACGGGCATTAGACTACTACTACTACTAGTTCTTACTATGTATGCTTGTACTAGCAACTGGCTGAGTTTCTAAAAACCCAGCACTGTTTATGTTTCCCTGTTCTGACCTATTTTTCTCTACTAAGGGTATTGGTACTTTTAGTGATTCCTTGGATTTCTTATCATTTATTGCCTGTATTATTTTGTTTGCCACCCATTCTTTCCCCCTTATATTTAAATGAAGCCCATGTGTTGTGTGTAAATCCCTGTCTCAATTGCTTATATCTATTACCTTAGCATTATGGAATCTTTTGCAGATATTTGTTATATTTTCATTAAATTCTCTTACCTTTGTGTTGACATATGAGTTACTATTTTGGTCATGTCTATGTGGTAAAGTTACAATTAACACATTAGTATGTTGCAGTTTTGCTAAGCATTGTTTAAGATTACTGTACACACTTTGCACTTCGTTGTTTGACACATTTGAACCACCTATTAGTACTAAATGGTCTTTTAAGGTTAGGTCATCAAACTGTCCACAGTTTTTTGTCAGTTCACTTAACGGTGCACCCGGTTTCACTAAGCCTTCAACTTGCATTTCTTCTTGCTTGTCTGCTAGTATCCCACTGAGTCCTTTACCATGGCTGTCTGCTAGAATTCTTAATTGCTGTACTTTAATCTTCTTCTTTGTAGGTGCATGTAGCTTTGTTGATTTTTGCCATCTGCCCTCCTCAGCTCCCTCAGTTTCTTCATTTAGGAGTTCAAAAGGCTGGAATCGGTTCTTTATTTCCAGTTTGTGCTGTTTCGCATCGCTTTTTGGCCATGTTTTCCATTGACGCTTCGGTTTTACCCAGTTTTTCCCAGTTTTTATTTTCTTCCCTTTCTCGTAATTCTTTTTCTAGGCAGGTGTTTTTCACACGTAGTTGCACTATTTCTTCTCTTGCTTCCCTTAAATCTTTTGTTAAAAATTCTATAACCAGCTGTACAGAGAAGATGCTTTTTTTGTTCTCTTTTGAGGTTATCAAACTTTTTGCCGCGATCTGTTTCTCCGTGGCATTTTCTGTATATCTTTCTTCTTCCTTTGAGTTTTTGGCACTACCTTCATTTCTGTAATGTTTATTTTCAGCGATTTCATAACACTCACTTTTATGTCTGCGCTGTGCTTTGTTTTCGTCATTTCTTACATTATTTCGAAGCTTTGATCTATAGCCACTAACACAAGCCGCCCGACACTACCTTTGAAGAAAACCCAAATTTTAATTTCATCAAGATACCGACAGACGCACCTATCACCTCCGAGGAGTTCACCAAACCGACGTCCATTAATCGACAACAGCTGATTATGTCAGAAAGACCCTAACGAAACACGTTCTAGGTAAATACTAGCAATAAGTGGAGCATTGAGTATTAGTTCGACTCAAAATTATATTAATTTTGTACTTCATTGTATGATGGTCCTTACACAATGGAATGCAGTAATGTAGTTTATCTGTATTGTCATGAGTGAAGAAGAAATTCATGGTATTTAACTTAACAGCTCTATGAAGTTGTGTCTAACTGAACTACAATGAATGAAAGAAAAACTGTAATATCAACACTATTACAAATTCTTTTTTGACAGAGTTTAAGTTCATGATTTGCTCATTTGATCCTGCAAATGTTATTGTTACACTTGAAACAAGTGTCTTTGGTTAAGTGTAACCTCTGAAAACTTAATGAGTACCTGCTGTTGATTTCTGTGTAAACTAATCAAATTCAGCTTTCACTTAACCCATGGTGAACTGAGAGGGATGGCTCAGACGGTTTGTCTGTGGCCTGCATTCGGAAGATTTTGATTTGATTCCTGTGTCTGGCCTACCTGATCCAGGAGTTTTTTCAGGGTTTCCCTTGGTTGCAAGGCGAATGCTGGGTAGGTTAATTACATCCCCCGAATTTCTTGTCCCTCCATTTCACCTTCATTATCATTTCACATCATCTCTCATCTGTTGGTGTCTTTCAGAGTAGCAGTGTCAGCAGGCATCTCAGCGTTTAAGGGGGTACTCATGGTTGGAAGGGAGTATAAGCGTGGAGTTAGTTTTACGGACTTTATTGGGATGGATTCTGGATTGGTAGCCAGCTCAGAGCATGGCTCTTTGATACCAGGAGTGGCACACACTAGACTGCTAATCTTTTTCTTTTCTTTTTCATCACCGCTTACTCTTCTGGTCTGGGTTTCACAAACACGCATGGCCTACACACATCACTAAGTTTGAAATCACCATCCTACACCACTGTGTCATTCGACCTTCCGAACAAGAGTGCCTCCAGGTAGAGTATTCTAGCATATACATTTAAATACCCTTCTCTTTTCATATAACAATAATGGTGCACTTTAGGAATTAATTTATGTACAAATTATTTACACTACCATTACCATTTATCATGTAGTTACTGGGATGCATATTTCACCAATTTATTTCTGTTTTTACCAGTTACAATTTCATTGGTTCTGACATGAGAAAATTCTTTATGATATTTACCCGTGACACACTCCATTGTCAATATTAATCCTTGTTTCTTATTCTTTTAACTCTTTAAAGGGTTTCATTACAGCAAAGTTGTACCTTCAGATAATTTTATTAGATTTTATACATTTTATTTCAAATGCATTACCTTCTCTCGAACAATGCAACAATTATTTACCATCACCTTGCAGCATCTATTTCTGTTCACTTGTTTAACATTTTGTGTGCCATTCGCTTTACTCTATCTTTCCCATCAGCTAGTGTCATTCAACTCAGTTTATCTGTCTGTTACCTTCATCTGCATGCAAGGTGTATTGTCCTTTCTATCCTATTGTTAAACTATAATACATATTATTAAGGACACAAGTTACTTATTCCTGGGGCATACATTTATTTATATTACCATTACTTATATATCTGCCTTTTAAACAACAATTATCTTACGCTGCAAACCATACTATTTCGCACTCTTTGTTTATTCTCAAATATTCCAAAAATAAAGGAACATCAACTTCTATTCCTCTCTCCCCCTTCTCTCTGCGTTAACTCAGACTTTTGGGTCACTGCCACCTGTTTGAAAGGTTCATTTATTTCTCGGCTGGCATTATCCAAACCTAAGTATTCCCTTTCGTACTTTATTGTAACTATCATTTAAACATACTCATTTTTATGGCGGCTTTCTCTTTTCATTATGTTTGGAGACATAGGGCGGCCTAATGGGAGTTCTGCAACGGGCTTAGGCCGAATTGTCCTGAGTTCGTATCCTGCTGGTTCAACCTCTCCTCCACGCGAGTACTTTCATTTAATGACAGACTTCTCCATCGAGGCGAATTTTGGCCTATACCTGCATTACTGCGCCAGTTATACCGTGGTGTTCCACTTCTATATGGTCTCCTGTTTTCCTGAAAATGCCTAGTTCTCCAGGAGTGATAATGACTTCCTCTAGCATTTTCAAATTCCATATAGTGGACCTGGGCATTTGACCTATTTTGCTGGTTTTGATAATGTCTCTCCCAATTTGCCTCCGATGATTCATTTTGTCTGTAATTTACTCTGTTATTTACACCCAGGACATTTTCTCAGTATCTTTCATGTGTTCAGTACGAGTCAGTTCTACGGTAAACACTTGGACTTGCCCTTTCCCCATCTGAAAATCAGTTACTCTGGTTCCATACGTAATCGTTGCCAGACTCATACGGTTGGCTTTGAAATGCCGTGAGAAGTTCCAGGACTTCTCCCATTGTCCGCAGCTTAGCAATAATAGGTGGTTCTTTATTTTGCTTGGGAAATGGTATGTCATAGAGGATATAAATTCATCTTCATTTATGGACGGTTCCAAAAGTTGACTTTGTTGCGCGAGTTTCAGAAAACAGTCCACCATTCCTTTCCCTGATCTCTGTTGATAACAGCCATTGTTTATTTTTATCCTCACGTTATACTGGGTCGACACATTCCAGTATTTATTAAAAAAATGCTTGCCAAAATTGCAAGTACATGCATGATCTCCAAGAGTTAATACATCAGCTAACAAATCGGCCTTTTAATCCCCTTTTTACTATTATCATGCGGTAAACTTCTAGAATTCCCATTATCAAAAAATAAGACTCTAAATCTAGGATGTACCTTTTGGCTTTGTCGATGGAGTCGTCAAAGGTCGGTACCGGGATCTCATTTAATAATTGTGTTGGTATTGTCATCTGTGTATGCATGCAATCTTGACTTAAGCTACCACTAACAATATTATTGTTATTTGGAAAGGGTGACGGAATCGCACCAAACAGAGGTCAATCTGCCATTGCACTACCATTAGAAACTACTGCGGAGATAGCAGGTTTGGTTACTTATTTCATTTTCAAAGCGGCTTATTGCCTCTCGCATTTCTGCCATATTCCTAAAAGTATCCTGTTGATTCCTGACAAGCTGCGTGAGAGATTGTTTCAATAGTTCTGTTTCTTATGTTTGATTTTTTATTAATTTTCAACTGCTCTCTTAATCGTGAGAAACTCAGAATTTACACTATTTTGTATTTCTTTCTGCTTTAATTCAATCCTCATGCAGTTATTTTGGAAATCATCACATATTCTATCATGAACACCCTCATTGTTACAATTTATATTTTCTACCTGCTTCTTTACTTTATTTCCATATGTGCCTCTTGCACTTCTGCCGTAACTACTAAAAATTCCTCTCACATAGTACTGCCTTGATCTAATTTCATCTAACATTTGATTTTGTTTTTCTATCTGAGCTCTAATCTCACTCATAATCTAATTTTCTAACCCCTTCTGCTGTTCTGCGAGCGTTTCTAGCTTTTTCCCTTGATTATATAATCTCTGCTTTATTTCCTCTTTCTGTGTTTGCAATTTTGACAAAATCTGTTGTAAAAGACTTGTTATGTTACTATCCTGATTTGATTTAATTTCTGTTTCTCTATTAGACTTTTAATTACTTCTACCCCTAACATTCCTACATCCATCTCAGAATTTTGTAATTGCTGCTCCATTTTGCTTTTAATTATACATTTATTTACTACTTCTTGATTTCTCAATATCATCTACTCTTTATACAATTAAGATTTTCTTTAAACTTTAAATGAACTGTTCTATTTTCTTTTCCTTTTCTTCTGCTAAATGTTCGTATTTGTTTCTCTTACTTTTACCACCTTGGTCCTGCAGCTGCATAGATGGTGTCCTGGTGCTGTGCTTCTGCTGTCTCGAGCCGTTTGTTGGATTCCGGTCTGGTGTCGTATTGGACAAAAGGTTTCCGGATGGTTCTGGTGCTTATGCAATAGGTTTTCCTCCAACAGACAGCAATATTTTGCAATGCTGTGGCAGTCAGCTGAAATTCCAGGTCCAACACGTGGGTTGCTCAGATGTGTGGTGGAACTCAGGTGTTCTTGCAGTCGGCTGAAATTCGGGCTCCAAAGTTGGGCGCCAATTTGCAAGGGTACTTGTGGTTGAAAGGGAGTATAAGCGAGGAGTTAGTTTTATGTATTTTATTGGGATGGTTTCTGGATTTGTAGCTAGGTCAGAGCACGGCTCTTTGATCACAGGAGTGGTACACACCAGACTGCTTCATATTTTCCTTTTTTTATTCATCACCGCTTACTCTTCTGGTCTGGGTTTCACAAACACACGCATGGCCTATACACATTGCTAAGTTTGAAGTCACCATCCTACACCACTGACCCCCATCAACGTTCTGAACAAGAGTGCCTCCAGGAAGAGCATTCACTTATCTCCTGGTTTTCCAGTTGGCACCACCCCTTCCCTCTTGGGGGTAATGACCAATACTTCCTTACCTGTCTTTGTTTGCCTAGCAGTACTTCTTCCTATCTGCTCACAAACTGAGTGTACTGTTTCACGCTGCATGGCAGGATATATGCTCCTGATAAATGCCTTTGTTCTCCAGTAGGATAGTCTCCAGTCTCCGAGCCAGCCTAGTGCGCCATTGCAGGAACACAGTAGGAGGGATGCCAATTGTGCAAGCCTACTGGAAGTTTTCCGAGCTCTGGCATGTCATTCTCCAGTCTCTGAGCCTGCCTATTGGGTTATGGCAGGAGGGATGCTGGTTGTACCAGAGTGCCAGGGGTCTCTAAGCTCCAGCATGGCGGCCTCTGGTCTCTGAACTGGCCTGGTTGGTTTGTTTGTTTCAGGCCACGGTTGGTGGGATGCCAGTTGCAATAGAATGCTGGGGAGTTCCAAATTGGTAATTGGTAGGGAACCTGCTCTCTTCATTGTCGTGACTCCTTGCAGTTGGCTGCCCTCTGTCTCCTCTCGCCTCATCTTTCCTCCCGGGCATGCCCCACTTGGGGTACAGGTACAAAACATCAATCTTTCCGATGTGCTAAATCACTTCCATAGTATTCTATCCCATCCTACCTCATGGTGAAGTTACATAACTGCTAATTTTAAAAGCACGAACTACCTGCAAAATATGTCTCATGTATACTGCACAAATCATATAAACACTTTAATTGTTGCATGAAGGTCTATTATTAATAAAACACGAAGAAAGAGTAGTGGTTATGATTAATGCCCTGTAAGTTTTGCTACATTATCTGTAATATTTTGCAGGATCTTGATAATTTGCTTCTCAGATTTCCTACTTATGTTCACTAACACCAAAATAAATGTTAAATAAATAAACAAGATCAGAGCTTACTGATGTCTTATGAAATGCTGCTGAAATAAACAACCATGATGAAACACTCAAGGTATATAGATTATATTTCATTATTATGCTCACCTAAAAACATAGAGTTAATTGTCAAATCCCTTCGGTTGGCATCCAGTTTCCAGTCCTTCGTGAATTCGACATCCGCGTGTCTTCCATCTGTCCTGACATCAATTCTTAATGTTGTTACCTGTATCAATAGATAATTTCATCCACTGTACTGCTATAGCCACATCATTAATTGATAAATTATGTGAGTATGTAAGCATGAGAAGCCAAGACAGTAACATGCAAATACAAACTTTAATATTAATTATATTTCTGGGATATCTGATTAATGTTCAGCACTGAAATTCAACATCAGTAATTGGCATTCCTTCTTTAAAATTTAGTATCATAGTTGTTTAAACAGATAAGTGAAGTTTGTCACAAATTATATTTTATTGTAATTTTTGTACTGTTTGACGTAAGTAGCTTCAGCTTTGACAAAATATTACATTAGTTTGTCAAGTTCCGCAAGAAATGTATAGAGCATGCTGTCGAAGTGGTAAAATTAACATCCAGAATTTATTGGTGCGTCAGTTTCAAACATTTAGAAACATGTAGTGATAGGATACATACTTCTGTTTAAGTGCAGATCAACTTAACAATGAATATAGAGTAAATGCATTATATACATAAAGCAAATACAAATTATTTTAAATATCTATATTACTTGTATTTATGGTCAGCTTTCCCTTTTTATTTTAAATGGCAACTCAATATGAATACTTACTTCAAAATTCTCTTTATTGTTTATTCTTGGAGTTACAGTTCCATGCTTTTCTCCTTTTGTATTGATCATGCGTATGCCTTGGGAATTGAATAATTTCCTCATTTCGTCAGGTGTTGCTGTGGTGGCAAGGTCAAGATCTTTGGGTTGTTTCTTCATCAAGAGATCCCTAAGAAACCCAATTAGTGGTATCAAATAGTGGTATCAAACCTTTTAAATTGACAACAATCACAAACAATACGGTGCTAAACTCTCACAGCATATTAGGGTGCTTTTGGAAAAAGTAAAATTCAACAGCTATGTTTGTTGATTTTAACTTCGTGCAAGATAAAATCTGTATAGAAAAACTGATCCTGGAGCTCATAAAATTAAGTGTCAACTCTACTATTCTACTGCATTGGATCGCCATACACAAAGCAAGTTTTCCAGGTTCAGATATGAGAATAGTTTATTCAAGTACAAAAAGTAATAAACACAAGCACTATTGTGAGGCTACCTTCATTTTAATTTTATTTTAACTTTAAAATGTGAATGAGCTGATAAAGCCATTTAAAACTTTATTATGTCAAGTTGTAAAATCTTGGAATGTTTTTGGAGACATTCATCTCTATCCTCAGAAGGTGGCGACCAAAGGCTTTTATTTCATCCTCTTTCTTTGGCCTGAGGATCTAACTGCTGCCATGTGGTGGTAAACATAATATGTTGCTGACTGACAGGATATTTAAATTTAACAGGCCTTTGGAATTTTTAAAAATGCAGTAAAGTTAAGCTGTAGACGCAGTGAAATGTATTAGATGTGTGAATAGCCCTAAAAAATTACAAAAGGTAAGTCATGGTCAAAACATGGATTAGTGCCACTTTGTACACCATGGCTAAGTGTTGCAATTAATGCAAATTTCTTCTCTTATTCTCCATTTACTTCTAATGTTACCCTGAACAGGACTTTTTTGACATAGCTTAAGCATTGGGGTGGCTTCTTCCTCTCCTATGTTTTGATGTGAAATACTCTTGGAGCCACTGGATCCAATGGGCTCCTTGGCCCTCTAGGATCTTGAAACTCAACCAGTCTCTCAACCTGAGACATATCCGAGTCTGTGGCCACTCTTATTGGCCAAGCTATATGGCCAAAGCAGTAAACATCCTTACAGAAGAGCTGATATTTCTTCGTGTTCAGGTTCAGGTTAGTTGCCTGCAGGCTTTGTAATATCTTGGGAGGTTTTAGAGATGGTCTTTGAAGGTGCTGCCAATATGTCATCCAGATATAAAAGGTAGATATCATAAGCCAACCCCCTCATCTGACTTCATAAGGCACTGCAAGGTGGCTGTTGCATTGCAGAGGTTGAAGGGATAATGGTAAACTGTCAAAGGCCTTGGCCTGTCGAGAATGTGGTCTTCTCCCTGTTTTAAGGATCTAGAGCCACTTAGCAGTATTCTGATTTCAAATTCAATGTTAAGAGTCACTGGACACGACCAAATGTCTAGGATGTCAACAATTTGGGGTAACGGAAAACAGTCGTTCCAAGTGGTCTTTGGCTTTCTATTCTGTATGCAAAAGTATCACTCATCATTTTATTTAAAAAAGAACATCTGTCAATCCACATGTTTCACCAGAGGAACAAGTCTTGGTGGTTGCTGAATATTTTGGCACCTCCACTGTCAGTGTGGTGAGTATTTGGTCAGTATGGCTGTAATCGCTGTTCCCTTGGGTGAAGGCAGATGGAATTATTTCAGTAGATGCTGGACCCTCTCCAATTGTGCCACAATCAGCTCGTTAGCTGTCTCATCAGCAAGCCTTCCAGCTGGGTCCCCAGATCTTCTGAAGGTGCTGGCTCAATAGACCCACTGTACGATGCACTTGCAGTTGACTCCACTTTCCCAATTCTTTCCACACAGGATGTTCTGAATGGTGTCCAATGGATTTAGCAGTTTCACAGGCACTTTCTCTCAGCAAGGCAACAATTACCTACCAATGCATAATTTGTTCAATGGTGTCTATGGGTTGGTATGTGCCTTTACAACTTCTTCACACCTGATGGGCACAATCACATTCTCTGCTCAGGATCACTCTGCAGATCCCTGGATGTTCACTGGGGTTGCAGAGCATCAGTTCATCTCAGCTGAGTTAAAGATCCTCCAGATGAAGTTGACTATTACCTTATGGCCGTTGAGAACATAAAGTCTGCGTAACACATTCTCAGCTACCTTCACTATAAATACCACACACTTAAAATGCTGTGCCCCAGGATCAACTCCAGCAGAGTCTCGTCCACAGACAAGATATCACCCGATGCAGTAACCTGTTGCTAGGGCTGACTCCCTGTCTTTGATGTCAAGCCCTTGCCGTTTCAGGTGGTACAGCCACTTCAGTACATGGTGGTACAGTAATGGCTGCACTAGCAATTGGAATTGCTTTCCCTGTATCAAGCCATCTACGATGAGGCTGTTGAGCATTCAGCTTCACTCGAGGGGGGACCTGACACGCCCTTCATCACATCAGTTCTTATTTATTACCTGCCTGCTCTCATATTGGTGTGGTCAGTCATTAGTAGTTGTTTTGGTTGGCCGCACACAACCCACTTGAAGTTCATCATCATCGTCGTCGTCATCATCATCATGCCCGCCACGGTAGCGTAGATGGTAGCATGTCTGCCTCAGGTTCAAGAGGTCCCGAGCTCGAATCTCGGTCAGGGTGAGTTACCTGGATAAGGTTTTTCCTGGGGGTTTCCCTTATCCTGAAAGACGAATGTTGGGTAACTCCAAGCTCTATGGACCCTGGGCTCATTTAAGCATCACTTTGCCCGTTCATTCATCGTCCGATATGACTTAACATGGAGAACACAAATTACAAAAATCATTATCTTCTCTGGATTGATCCTCTGTCCCCATTTATTGAATACTTCTCATTTTCAAGGTTACTTTGGCTGCCTTCATCCTCAGTGTGACCATTAGTGTCTTGTGAGTGATCTTGTCGCTGAGCATTAGAAATATTTTGGTATCACATACCCTGTCAATGCATCTCTTCTTGGTGCACACAACTGGATGATAAATTCACCAGCTGTTCAACTGCCAAGGCAAACTCCTATAGCACCTCCCAAGTCAACTTGAGCTGACTAGCATAGGCTCTAGCTAAGCGATGGTTCCTGAATCAGTTTTTGTGTTTCCCATGTGTCTCTGCACACTGTTGATATAGGAATCACATTCAAAATCTCTGCCATCTCTCCCTGGAGGGTGGTTATCAATGTACAGCTTCCTCCACTGCTGACCATCACAGTGGCTGGTGAAGTAGATGAACAGCTGCTGACAGAATTAAATAGTTGAAGTTCTCTCATGTTGGATGGCTTGATAGATATTGTGTTGCATCTTATCCTGTCAACCCTCAAGCTCTTAAGTCTTCCATCCTGAACGCTAATGCCTGCAACAGGTCTTCACTTTTTCACCAACTTCTTAAATGTCCTCCATTTGTCAATTTTGTTGACAGTTCCATCTTCATCTTGGATATTCTTGTCTGCATCTTCTCCACTGCAGAATTCACTGTCATTATTTCATTTCCCATCTTCTCCATTATGGATTCCATTCTCTCCATCTTCTCCATTCTGAATCTTATTTTGGTGTCCTCTTCTTCACTTCAGATTTTAAGTTCATTTCTGCTAACAGTTTTTTAACTTTCACTTCAATAATTTTCACTCTCACTTAATAACGTAGTTAAATTTTCACTGAGATTTTGTTTAGATCACACTATCACTTTACTAATATGAATTAGTTTACCGTCATTATCACATCACTTTCTTTTGCCACAGCAGATTAACGAGAAATTACCAAGTCTTCTTCCAGATGGTTTATTAGCTGGAGATTGAACACACAACATTTCTAATCCCTTACAGTAACAGTATTTGCTACATTTCACCACAGTCAGAGAACAGGGCTATTTGTCTCAACAGAAGCCGATTCAGTACTCACTTGCTGATTCCATGAAATTCACTGGCTCAGCTGGCAAGAGTGCTTAGTTATATGGACAGAAATTTCAACATGACTCCACAATGTTTAAAATGGCAAAACTTCTAGAAGATTCTGGTTATCTGATAAAAGCCATGCTTCTTATCTGTTTAGAGTTACAACTGCTTGGTGCCAACATCCAATAACCTTATGCTACAGATTCTGGATCACAACAGCTCCCTCTTCAGAGCTGGTCATCCCAAGCAGCTCCACAATATGGTGTAAGTTGATCAAGATGGACCACTAACAGCTTCCTAACAGACTAAAAAAAGTATACTGCAGTATACTGTATCATTGAGGCTGATTTTACTGATGCCGGTAATCGTCGATCTCGGCCTCCACTGGAGAGGCTCTTCCAGTTGTCATTTTTGCTGCTTCAACGCAGAGAGCAGATGCCAAGCATGTTAACTTTGCAATATTCTGCCAGAAGAAGCTGTGGTTTCACATCATCTATTAATCCTTGATGAAGGCATGGGTTGCTTCTTCGGAAATATAATTTGGTGGTAAATCCGTCACAACCCAGTGCACCAAATGTTCAACCTCATGGGCAAATTCTTGTAAGTTCTTGTTTGGTTATTGTACCTTTCTCTTTACATAGACCCAGTAAATGGCAACTAAGTGATGTGCTAAATGGCGTCCCAGCTACAGTATAATCAAGTCATCGTCGAGCCTCGTGCAAAGACCTTCCACTACTTGCTGGCAGACAACCAAGGGTGTCAATTACTCTGCTGGCATTCATCCATTGTGTGATGCATTGACCTCGAACTGCTACTTAACCAACACCACCACTGACGAAAAGGCATTGAATTTCGGAGGTTCTACTGATTTTGTATCAGGCAAACTGATAATCATGGAGCCCTCTATAACTTTAGTTTCTAGAACTTTAGTTCTACATCACAATACATCTCTATAGAGGCGATCATCATCCTTTTGCTTTTCTTCATCTGCTTGTCTAAGAGTTTCTCTTACTGAGTTAGATGCTTTTCCAAATGGTCTTTCATTGCAGTAATTTTTTCTCTCCGCAGAAGATTTTACTTTTAACTCCTTAGTGATATCATTTTTCAAACTTTTCATATTACATTTATCTCAAGCTTTACAGAGTCGAGGTTAAGGCAGAGTTCAGATTTCATTTTGTACATTTTGCTAAATCGCTCTTCCACACTGTTCATTTCCGTTCCTAATGTCTTTATTCAAACTTAGCCTTTCTTCCATTGTGGCAATTATATATCCCACTTCTCACATCAGTGTGACTATCAAGTTTAACCTCCACTTCACTAATTTTTGCTGTCGACTTTATTAATCTAGTTCAATTTTCCTTGAGACTTCACTTAGCTCATGCTGTCCCTTCACTATGAGCTAGATCCACTGATCATTGTCACCTCACTTTCTTCCACAATATAGCAGCATAACGAAAAATGACCAATGCAGCTCCTTCTGCACAGTTAACTCCCTGAGGAAGGAAGATAAGACATTTCTAATCCCTTTTAGTAATCGTACTTATTGTATATCACCACAGTCGTCACAAACTCGTTCAGAGAACAGGGCTTTTTGTCACACCAGAATCACACTCACTAATTCACTGGGTCAACCTGCAAGAGCACTTGCTTACATAATCTTTGGAAATTTTGACACAGTCCCACAATATTTGAGATGGTGAAACTTCTAGAAGACTGGACATCTGGCAATAGCGCTTATTGTGTTTATCTTCGGCAAGTGAATTGCTTATCTGTTTGCAGCTCCAATTGACCAGCACTGACCTCCTGTAACCTTAGGCCATAGCTGCTGCATTACAGTATCTTATGTAACACTTTCTCAATTTCTCCTAAGAGTGGACATTTCTGAATATAAAAGATAGTCAACATGAAAAATTCAATGCCAAGGCCGGGATTTGAACCACGGATCTCTTGGTTTCCGTCCAGTCGCTCTTAACCTTTGAGCTCCACCAACATGCCGTCCAGACATTAAATTCTCCATTTGACTCATATATTTCCCCGGTAAACCACTAGGGGCTCTCGCATCCGAGATACACCGTTTGTGGCGACTTACTATCCTAAGTACTTAAGTCCCAAGCTTCATCATTTAACTCTTATTATTTTAGTTAATTGATGGAAATTAATCATTTCTCCACACTAGCCGTTTATAGGCTAAGGTTGTTGAAAGATAGAGTCAACATGAAAAATGCAATGCCATGGTTGGGATTTGAACCACGGATCTCCTGGTTTCTGTCCAGTCGCTCTTAACCTTTGAGCTACCATGGTCAACGTGCCGTCCAGACATTAAACTCTCCATTTGACTCATATATTTCCCCAGTAAACCACTAGGGGCTCTCGCATCCGAGATACACCATTTATGGCGACTTACTATCCTAAGTACTTAAGTCCCAGGCTTCATCATTTAACTCTTTATTATTTTAGTTAATTGATGGAAATTAATCATTTCTGCACACTAGTCGTTTATAGACTAAGGTTGTTGAAAGATAGTCAACATGAAAAATTCAATGCCATGGTGATAAATGTGGAGAAAATAGCTTGTGAATCTTACTCCTTCACACATTCTACCCTGGCATTGCATTAAAAGTCAAAAATCCCCTGTTAAAAACTTGAATGTGTTCCTGGGAATGACTACTTACAAGATCACTTAGAAAAGTCACATGAGAATTCCTAACTTACTAACGTAAGTTACGTAACAGCTTCATGCATCCTAAAATGCTTTGCTAGATGCAAGTAGGGTCTTAATACAAGGGCATCCAATAAATAAAGTTTCCTATTTTTTCTCTGCAAACCACATGTTTTAAAATTATGCTGGTACTGTAGGAACTTTCATTGGGGTATGGTGGTTGCGGCTGACCTTCTACAGCATGTGCCTGCTTCGCATTCGCCAGTATAGCGCCAGCTGCCATGGAGCTAGCACTTGAAAGCATGTCTGCTTATGAAGTTTGATCAGTTATTTACTTTCTCTTGGCAATCAATATTCATTGCCATTTAGTGTAGGTTTATGATGAAGGATGCTTAAGCATCTAAATAAATAGTTTGTCGCTGGCATTCATGGTTCCTGGAAGGACAGAAAAATGTGCATGATGAACGCAGTGTCAGGCCCATTACTGCTACAGGCAATACAGCCAGTATTGCAGTTTGGAATGTGGTGGACAAAGATCAATGCCTCCTGGTACGGAAAATGGATGCTCCTCTATTGCAATGATACTCTCTGATGTCTTGCGGTATCGAAAATTCTGTTCAAGATGGGTCCCACGTTTGTTTACTGATGCTCATAAGTAACAATGGATCAAGGAGGCTCAAGCTTTCCTGCAAATGCTTCAAAGAGAGGGATCATGCTCCAAGTGATTTTCCTCTCTTTCCACAACTCAAGTCACACCTTGGATGCAAGTAGTTTGCAATAGATGAGGGGGAAGCAGAGATGAACTGCTGCCTATGGAGACAGGACCTAACCTGGTATGACTGCTGCCAAAATACCAAAAGTGTTTAACAGAAATGGTGACTATGTGGAGAACTAGTATACGAGTTGTAGAATGAAAATAAAATATTTTGCAACAGTAAATAATTTGCTTGTATTTTTTGTGAAATAGGGAAACTTATTTATTGGATGGCTCTCGCAGAACTCTAAATCTTACCATATATAATATACATACCTTACACATACTAAATGTTGCCACAGACTAAAAAGGCATTATCACAAATCTGCAACAAGGCTAAGAACAAAGCCACTGGAGGAATGAAATTAAACACCAATGCTGTGCTTCTCCTTATTGACATTAATTTACAAATATAATAAAGTGATCTCTGAAATTCTTTGGAATATTAAATGATTCTAATTCATCAGACATAAATATGCAGCCAACTGACTAACAATACAACATGAATTACCCTACATAACATTATACACTTGAACTAGTTAACAATGACTGAAAAAAAGAATTAAAAATTTTTTTTCCTAAAAACTGTGGGGAAAAAAGCAGCAAGAGCAAGTTTACTTCAGTTGCACTAACAGGTAAAGAAATCAAACAAATATACATAGCCTTAAATAGCTAACACTGACAACCATGGACAATTTCTCATACAGACCAACTACACATCTTTCTTTACAGATAGGTCCTATGCACCAATACAGTGGCAGCAACAGGTGTATTTAGAAGTTTTCTGTGTTACATAAAATACTTATGTATTTTTTTAAATATAAATTCAACAGGAGATGTTTCACAATTCATGAATTGCATTAGCAGCTTTGTTGACAGTTTATTTAGTTGTTACAGTTACTGGTGGTAGGTGATGACTATGTACTATTGTATCACTATCTACTAGAAGTAACACAAATTTACTGATGGATCAACTAGAGGTATTTCAAAATTCATTACATGATCCCCATTCTTCAAAATATGTATTTTCCCATACCATTAAACCTAAGGGTCTATTTAAATGCTTTAATAATTTAACCTCTGGATTTATTTCAAATATATAACAAATATTTATTGCCCAAATTTTTATTGGTATAGTCCCCTATGTCTGAATCCAATACAAGTTCTTCCAGTATTTAAAGTCAATACTGAATGTGTGTTCTTGTTACACATATGCTGAGAATTGGAACACTAAACGTCCTCAAAGTATAAACTTAGAAGAAGCGTAGGGACAGTGAAGCACAAATTGGTACAAAAGTGAATCGAGAAGATATTGACACATTGCTTCACTCACACTGTTTATTCACAGGACATGTTTCAAGAGCTCTTGCTCTTATCATCAGCTGATACTCGACTAGTGTAAGTAAACAAAGGCCTATAAACATGTGTAGATTACACAAAAAACATTGAAAACTATATCGCGGACATTGCAATAGCGATATATAATTTGCCCGATAATAAAAAATCTACGATCAGAACACAGTGCATAGAAACTCTAGATCACATTCAAAATGCAAATTCAAAAAGTTAGTCATATAAAAAATTAATCAAAAATTTAAATGAAAAACCGGCAATCTACACAAAAGCAGACAAGGGTAACAAAATAGTAATACTGGACGAAGAAGACTATCGCAAAAAAATGGACAACCTTTTAAACGGAAAAGAATTTGTTAAACTAGAAAACAATCCATTAAAGAAAGCATGCAAATCTGTGGAATTAGCAATTAAAACAGTAAAATCATGACTAAAAGAGATAAATTGAACAATAAAATAGACAATCCAAAAACACCATACATATATGGTTTACCCAAAATACATAAACCTGAAATTACCCTCAGACCAATAATTAATAACATTGATGCACCCACTTACCAACTATCAAAATGGCTGGTTCAAATCTTCAGATGCTTCACAAAATTTGAAAATTTAAGTATCAAAAACTCGTTTGAATTGTTAAATCTCCTGAAGGACACAAAGATCAACTCTACAGATGCTTTAGTTTCCTTTGACGTCATTTCTTTATATCCAAGTATACCTACCAATGAGCTTATTCCACTTCTCAAAAAATGGCTGGAATGAATACAAATAACATCTGACGAAATAGAACTTTCACAACTTACAGAAATTTGTATCAATCAAAATTTTTTCAGCTTTAATGGACAGATCTATAAACAAAAAACAGGCCTAGCTATGGGCAACCCATTGTCTCCCTTCTTGGCAGATTTATTTAGGAGTGCTTTTGAAACACATATCACAAAAACTTTTCCAAATTATTTCAAAGTGTGGTATCGCTATGTTGACGACATTTTTGCAATAGTACCTAAAAAACTCATACAAGATGGTCTTAGACTTTTGAATATACAAAATCCAGCGATAACATTTACATTGGAAACAGAAGAGGATGGTGTGCTCCCCTTTTTGGACATGAAGATAAAAAAAATGAACAACAAACTCACCTTTGGTATTTACAGGAAACCGACACACACAAATAATTACATTAAGAACAGTTTCAACCCAAAACAACACCAACATGCCATTTTCAACAGTTTAATCTTTCGGATGATCAACTTTCCACTAAACAGAGAAGATTATCAAGAAGAATACCTACACATAAAAAAAAAGTAGCTATATCCAACGGTTTCAACCCAAATTTAGTAGACAAAACAGTTAACAGACTCAACAAAGCTAAGAAAATAAAAGAAACCACCACCCTAGAACCTTCAGGAGAAAAAGAGAAAAAACAAAAAATTCACCTTCCACCCATCAGCCTATAACAAATTCCAAAAAATCTTCTCAAAACACAACACAACTCTTGCACCTCAAAATAGGTTTAATATCAGAATTTGTTAAAAGGCCCTCCCAAAAATTCAATCACTACCAAAGAAAAACCAGGAATCTATGAGATCAAATGTGAAACTTGCCCTAAAATTTATATAGGAAAAACAAAAAGAAATATTAATATCAGAACTAAAGAACATCTAAGAAACATTAAAAATGGTGAAACAGAAAAATCAGCAGTGGCTTTTCATTTTTTGAATACTAGACATGACATCAACTTGGAAACATCTCTAATAAAATATGTTAATCACCCCATAGACCTTTCCGTATGGGAAAAAAAAATCTTCATCAACAAAAATCGTCATAGAGTCATGAATTTTGAAACTCCACCACCGGATATCTTTGACAAGTACATCACGCCATCTATTGACAATACGGAGAAAGAGGAAACCACTACAACTTACACTAGTCGAGTATCAGCTGATGATAGGAGCAAGAGCTCTTGAAACATGTCCTGTGAATAAACAGTGTGAGTGAAGCAATGTGTCAATATCTTCTCGATTCACTGTTGTACTAAACGTCCTGCATGTCTGCCTTGTCAACTATCTGCAATAAAGTACTAGACAAAGGTGAGGCAAGGCCATATGCCTGGCACATCCATCATCCATGCATGGTAATTACGGGGAGAGGTAGAACTGGTTGTAGGTTGTGGCCTGCATGCCAAATCCTCCAACCATTTTTGGGACTGCTTCTCAAGTAGATACTTTTTCATTTGGTTCCAAAAACCTCCAAGACAAGAGCATCCCCTTCCAGAACTCCCACCACAAGAAAAATCTTGTGATTGAGACAGTAATGCTAGTGCACAACTATGAAATATGCACAACCTCTAGAAATTATCAAATGTAGATATATTTCCTTTAGTAAAATGCATTATAATAATGAATTTTTTGGTTGCTCAATAGTATGTTTACAACTTACCTAACTGCTCCACCAACTATTCTTATTTCATAACCATGGTTCTTAAACAAATCAGCCAAGGTGATGAGTTCTGGCGTGAACAGTGCTTTGAATTCTGGTGAATCAAGTTTCATGATCACTGGATTATCTTGTGCCTTCCTCCAACAGTATCTTGTCACCTATTCAACAAATATCATAGCTACTTCATCAAGCAAGAAGAAACACCATTTTGTCATTAACTTTGCTGTAATTCATCTTCATTGAAAAAATATTAGAATGTTATTAAAATAATTTTGCTTCACTGAACACACTTTGTCTTCCATTTACAAGGGACGGCGATAGTGTGTTGTTGATGATGATGATGATGATGATGATGATATGGATATAAGGGCGTTCAACTGCTTGGTCATCAGCGCCCTTACAGAAACTGATTCATGGCAATAGCCAGATATAAATTAGTCAAAATTTAGAAAACATATCAAAACAAAATGACAAATATAAATAAGCCCAAATGCGTACAAATAAATATATAATAAAGAACAATACAAAAGCTATAATTTCTCATAAAATATTATGAGCCATAAAATACCACTTTCAATAAAAAACTTGCCATAACAAGAGCTACCTGCCCAGAGGTGGTCGAACCAATTTGTTGCGTTTCTTTGGGGCAGGGCTAAAGCTTTCAGCAGGTTTTTCCTGCCTTTTCCTCACTGTCGTTTGGGCAGTGAGAACAGGATCCACCCGCTCCACATCGTCAATGGAAGAGGGCGGCTTATGTACTGGTGACTTCGAATCCTGTCTCTCGACAGGATCGGAAACTGCGACCGGCAAAGATGAAAGTCGCCGATCGGCGTCCTCTCCAGATGAGTCCTCAGATGTTGTGGACGGAGATGTTCGTGGACTTTTGTGCTGGCTAGCTCTCTTTTCACTTCTCTTACTATTTACCTTGAGGAAGTCCGTTCTGTCATAAGTGGTCTTAAATTTTCTGGGCGACACATTATATACTACCGGTTCACTTGTTCTTGAAGTAGATGCTTTTGCCGGTGACTTGATTAAAACCTTCTTCTTAGGACTGGACCTGGTCGGCGCGCTCACTGTTGTTCGTGTTGAGATTTCACACTTAGGTACCGGCTAGGCTGCAACTACACTATAAGTAACGGTCCTAGGTACAGAAGGCTGGCGAATACGCAAGAGTTACCGGGCTTCCACGAAGGACACCCTCTCTCTTACCCGGATCTCTTGGATCGCCTTCTCCTCCATAAAACGGGGACATTCTCTGGAGTTAGCTGAGTGATTACCACTGCAGTTAACACACTTTGCAGGTGAAGTGCATGCATTGTCATGCTTGACTTCCCCGCAGTCAACGCAAGTGGCAACTCCATTACATGAATCACTTGTGTGGCCAAAGCGCTGGCATTTGTAACACCTCAGTGGATTAGGTATATACTGCCTCACTTCAATAGCTTCATACCCTGTCTTAATCCTTTTCAGGAGTTCCACCCGATCAAAGGTAAGAAACAGAGTACGAGTGGGCACTATTTCACCTCGTTCTTTGCGGTGAACTCGATATACATTAGTCACACCTTGTTCCGCCAAGTTTTGCTGAATCTCCTCATTGGACATACCATCCAATGCACTGGTGTTTACAACACCACGCGAGGAGTTCAGAGTCCTATGCCATTCAACGTGCACCGGATAGCTCGCAAGCATATTGGCTTTCAATATTTTAGCAGCCTGTGTCGAAGAAACTGCTTCGACCAGGAGCGTGCCATTATGAGATCTAGTACATGCCTTCACAGAACCAGCAATACTATCTAAGCCCTTCTGAATAACGAACGGATTCACGGTACTAAACTTGCGACCTTCCTCAGTTCTATAAATAACTAAATAGCGAGGACCACTACACTCGGCTATTTCCTTTCCACTTTTGCTATTAATTTTAATAGAGGGGTTTACCATACTAGATAAGACTAAGTTTCATCCCCCAGTGCTCCCCACCCACCACGGAGCCCAACAAGGGGTCATCCCACTGGGATGACAGGGCTACACAGGGGATATAGCGAGCTCGCCGTCCCACTCACCCTGAAGGTCGGTACAATACCTAGTCCTGGCCGATTGATTAGGGGTGGGTTAGTCCCTAAGATTCAGATTCAGATTTTTTATTCTGCCATTTGCAACATGTTTTACAAAGCATCATCAAAAGTAACACTACAATTACATTTTTACAGTTCAATAATAAAACAAATAAATCTATTTACAGATTATTAGCAGTTCTAGATATACACAATAGATTGATAACAAAATTTAATAAACTAAGTCTAAGTCTCTCTTCCCTTTTTGAATTCCTCAATTGAGTACAAAGCGTTTTTCACTAGGTAAGTCACTAGCCTCCCGTTTAGGCGAAGCAGAAGCCAAAGTAGTGTATTAGAAATGCGCACCCTCCCCGAATTCAGAAAAACACTGTTACGAGCTCAGATATGCATCCCTCAACCACCAGGACAAACCTTTCCACCGTCACGGGTCTCCACGCACGGCCTACATGTGGGTGGGCCTGTTGACCATCTCCCTCAACCACGAAGAGGAGCCCACACGAGGGAGACTGTTGGCTCGGGACCCCGGGTGCGCCAAACCCGTACCTACCGAAGTAGGCCCCTTTGTCTTCCATTTACAAGGGACGTTCCATATAAATTTATAGTTTACATTTTCCCCATCATTAATGTTGGACCATTTGACTCATCATTACAGCTGTAAGTATGTACTAGTTTGGCCTAACCATAGGTGACAGGACAATCATTACAAGTGCAATTCCTGCATAATGCAGCCTGTAATTCCAACTGCTGTCATGAGTGGACAACATGGAGTGTGATCATCATGAACAAAGTGTTTGTGTGGAAGGAGGGTGTAAACACTGCAGATATTTACAGGCATTGGTGATAGTGTGCAATTTAAAATAAATGGCCAGGACAAGTGCTTTTGCATCACAATGCTGGTCTCCAGAGAAGTTAGAAAACCATGGCTGCCATCTCTGAAATGGGGTTACAGGTATTGCCCAGCACCATATTCTACTGATTGCCCCTTCTGATTACCACTCATTCAGAGCTCTGAAGTAAACTCTGCAGGCCATGATTTTGCAGATTTCTTAGAACTGCTAACAGCTGTCCTGTGGCGCAACAGATTCCAAAAAAGTAACTTAAGGAGGGCTTACAGATATTACATCAGTGACAAAAGTGTGTGCAGCTTAATGGAAACTATGTTAAAAAAGTAAATGTATCTGCCATAGCATAAAGGTTCTTAGTGGGAGGAAAGGAAAACAAAGTGTGTGTAAAGCAATATGGAATGCCCATCTTAGATTGTCACTGTATGAGATGCAGATTAATTCAGTTAGAGCATGCAAAATATGCTTTCAATAATATTGTTAATATATAGTATTGGTTCCCATGCATAATTCATAATGTTCTGAAATTTTCAGTGTTTCAGCTATGAAAGGTCAGTTTATTTGTGCACTTCTTTCATGCTCATTGCTGGTCAGAGGTGATGATAATACATTGCTTTTTATCCCAAAAGAACATGGCATGGTGTTTCAATATCACGTTCTTGAACTATAGGTAATTTATAGAATGAACTTTGAAATCTCGCCAGAAGACAACCCCACATTTAAATTCATCACAAAATCAACAGATGACAGCAGCAGCTCCAGAACTACCCACACTACTGGATCAAGCTTTAGTCGCATTAGAGCCGACGATGCGAACGATGGTTCGCGAAACATGTCCTCAATATAGGTACATAAGAGAAGCTGATGTGTAATAAATACGACTCATCTAAAAATTTATAAATATTACAAGATGTTGTGGACACACATGGTTTTATTGTACGAAAGTGAAGCAGATGTGTAAAAAATACGACTCATCTAAAAATTTATAATTATTTCGCTTCACTGTGGTGTTCCAATACAGTTAAATCTCGATATCTTGTAATATATTTGACTTTTCACTAGATTTAAATTTTCTTTGATTTCTTTGAACTGTTTATCAGTTTCTGCCCCTAACTTACAATGGTTATCTGCTACTTTACTAACCAATTCTTGCTGTGCTCACGTTTCAGTTCTGATACTACCTTAAGTTAACAACTACTGCTACACTATCATTTATGTTATTATTATTATTATTATTATTATTATTATTATTATTATTATTATTCAATTTCAATATTTATTGTTATGCTTAAGGTGGTACAACTTTCTCTGTCACCAATTTCATTCTTAAACATGTCTTTCATTTTGCTCACAGTTACCATCTGAAATTTAATTTTCTCTGCTTTCTTATTATTTTTATTTTGCTAATTATTATATCAGCTGCTAACTGGCTTTATTATTGATTTCAGTAGCATGCTGATCTTGTTTCCTTTCCACTTCTCTAGATATTTCACTCTGATCACTGGCCAATTTAAATTGCTTTTCAGTGATGTCCCTAGCTAATTTCTTTTGGCTTTCAGTGATATCCAAAGCTATACTTGGTGCAAAATTACCTTGTGGTTGATGTTCCTGCTGCCACGTGATCAGCTCGATACGCTGTTGCCACATTTACTTGCTGTCTGTCTGCAGTGGCTGCACTCCCAGATCATCCTTTTCTTCCCACTCCTCTTCACTGATGTTATCTATTTTGTCATTCACTTTTACTATTGTTTTCACTAGTCACTGCTGTTACTTAGTTTGCAACCACATGTTTCATAGCTTCTTCTAAAATGCCTTCTTTCCATGCATTCTCTAGCACACCTTTCATATGTTCAACTATTTTTTCCCATTTCTCACTTCATCATCTCATTCAGTTGTAAGCAATGCTGTAGGGTCAAATTCCTCTTGCACTTTAGATTTTTCTTTACATATATTCACAACAGTATTTTTCTATGTAGATTTAATGCTGCAGCAGTTCTCTCAAGAACCTTCTGGACAGGAATCAGAGGGCCACATTATCCCTTTCTTTCTCAAAATATTCTCTAACTGCACATACCAGTTCCCTAGCTTGGCTTCTGATAGTTACACCTTTCCCTAAGATGCGTACTTTGCATTTAACACCCATGTATGACATTTTAAATTCAACAGTGAACTCATAGTTCTAAGATGAGAACACTAATGTCCACGAGATAAAATTCTAAATATAACACTTAGAATTATTAAATCCTTATGGAATCACTGTGCATAACACTATCCAACATTTGGCTTAACAGAATGCTTGCAGCAAAGAATAAGATCTGCATATACATGAGCAAAAAGTGGTAAATTTCAGCAGGAGCCATAGCTCTTGGAATATGGATGACATCATGCATTTGACGACAATGCATTGTTACTACCTGAATGGTCGGTAACCTGATGAGCCCCTGCAAGCAAGTAACACTCCTCCCAACTGCTTTTCTGCAAATATCCAGTTTCATTTGTTTCAGTAATGTTCCTGGTAATAGTAATGCCCATATGTTCCTGGCTAACATTACCTGTTCAGCTCTATCATAATTAAGTACTTCGAGAAATCCATTTGTTGCTCAATTTCCCTGATCGTTTTCTTTGCTTTACTTTCAACTACTTTACCACTTCTCAAATGCAACATTTTAAATTTATGTATTAGTTTTCTGCTATGTATACAAATTACAAACTGTGAATGTTTTAAGAGTTTTATCTTGGTAATTAAGTTAAGATCTAGATGTTATGGACATAATTTTTCTTCTCTTGTTTTGTTGTAGTCCCTGGATGCTGCTGGACATTCCTTGTTGATATGATGATCCCATTGCTTCCACATCCCATTGGAAGTTCAATTTTTAGATGTTCTAGGAAATTTATATATTGTGACTTTGTGGGTTCGTAGAATTAAAAGTCCAATTTGCCGAAATTCTAAATGTTCTTTATTTCCATTGAAATACACTGTTCAATTCTCACGTACAACATTACATCACATAAAGCACAAAAGTGAATCGAGAAGATATTGACACATTGCTTCACTCGCATTGTTTGTTCACAGGACATGTTTCAAGAGCTTTTGCTCTTATCAACATGCTGGTACTCAATTAGTGCAAGTTGTAGTGGTTTCCTCTTTCTCCGTATTGTCAACAGATGGCATGATGTACTTGTCAAAGATGTCCGGTGGTGGAGTTTCAAAATTCATGACTATGACGATTTTTGTTAATGAAGATTTTTTCCCATACGGAAAGGTCTATGGGGTGATTAACATATTTTATTAGAGATGTTTCCAAGTTGATATCATGTCTAGTATCCAAAAATGAAAAGCCACTGCTGATTTTTCTGTTTCACCATTTTTAATGTTTCTTATATGTTCTTTAGTTCTGATGTTAATATTAACATATAAGAAACATTAAAAATGGTGAAACACAAAAATCAGCAGTGGCTTTTCATTTTTTGAATACTAGACATGACATCAACTTGGAAACATCTCTAATAAAATATGTTAATCACCCCATAGACCTTTCTGTATGGGAAAAAATCTTCACAAACAAAAATCGTCATAGTCATGAATTTTGAAACTCCACCACCAGACATCTTTGACAAGTACATCACGCCATCTATTGACAATACAGAGAAAGAGGAAACCTCTACAAAAATGTGTAGTGTTTAACGCCCGCATTTTACTACATACGGCACCGCAGGCGATGACACTGATGATACACGAGATGGAGATGGAGCACCGGTGGAATGAGATGGCGGGGGAAGCCTAAGATCCCGGAAAAAACCTGCCCCAGCACCGTGTGGTCCACCACAAATCTCACTTTGCGGTCCCCTGGGATCGAACCCGGGCCACCTGGGTGAGAGCCAAGCAGTCTAACCACTGAGCCACGGTGTGGCCTAAACCACTACAACTTGCACTAATCGAGTACCAGCTGATAAGAGCAAAAGCTCTTGAAACATGTCCTGTGAATAAACAGTGTGAGTGAAGCAACGTGTCAATATCTTCTCGATTTACTTTTGTGCTAATTTGTGCTTCACTGTCGCTACGCTTCTTTCAAGTTCATACTTTGAGCGGATTACATCACATATACACACCACCGTACCAAGCTCGATGACAATAACAAACAGCTCTCATAACAACATCAACACAACTAACTCTCGTTTTACAACACTCTTGTTTCACAACTTGCAACTCGCTCAGCTGTTCTCTGCTTACTCTGTTTACTACTGTCCGGCTGGCATGTCACAATCGCTTATATATCTCCCGATAATTTCTAGATCATTCTAAAATAAACCAGAAACTGAATTATCTCTATCAGTCCAGAAGTAACTAGAAATTTCCATTTATCTCAGTTTGTTTCGGCAGACCTTTTACTGCATATTATTTTGTCTGCCGGCACTTGGTTTCCACACTGCCTGCCTATCAGTTCCTTTGCGTGCACAAGCCACCTTATCATGATCGGGTTCGCGACACTGCTCCCTCTTCAAGGCTGGTCGTCCCGAACAGCTCCATCGTAGCGGGCTAGACGATCCAGGTACACCACCAACATCTTCCCTCGGGCACCTTCTGGATGCAGTACACCACGTCGTTAGTCCTCTTCACCACCCGGTACGGTCTTTGCCACGGCTGTTGAAGTTTGTCGATTGTTTGATTTGCTCCCAGGTGTCCTCCTGAAGTACCGGAGTGCACTTCCTCTAAGACCTCCGGGACCTTTGGGGAAGTACCAACTGTTGTCTCAGCATCTTCCCATCAGGCGATTCCCACACCCGGAACAGCACGCCCTCTCTGATCTTCAGCAAGTCCCATTGGGCCCAGTACGACTTATAGGTGGCACTCCTCGGTGCGATGTCCTCCCAGGTTGGTCTTGTCCCTGCCTCCGCTTTCCTCAAGAGTGGTCCCAAGTCTGCATCTGCCAGCTGCTCCCTCCTCAAGCCTGCGCTATCTCAGCCATCCGCAGGCACTGCCGTGACTGCTCAGGCTGCCGCGGCGCGCTCCTTCTCTTCCACTCTTGTTCACTGGCCACACTCCTCTGGGCAGGGTCTTCGGGACATGGCGTCTGCATTACCGTGGTTCTTCCCTCTACGATGTTCAGAGGCGAAGTCATACTCCTGCAGCCTCTGAACCCAACGTGCTGTCTGGCCTTCCAGGTTTCTAAAGCTCAGTAGCCAGGTTAGGGCGGAATGGTCAGTACTCAGGTGGAATGGCTGACCGTACAGGTACTTGTGAAAGTGCTCCAAGGCCTTTCCTACCATCAGTAACTCTCGCCGTTAACTACACAGTAGTTCTTCTCTGCCTTGGCTAAAGACGCGCTGACTACGGGCTCGCACGTCCCGCGCTGGTCATCCAGTTCAAGTATCACCTCCTCAGCCACCTCCACAACGAACACCCACTGACGCACGGCACTCCCTCCCAAGGTCAACTGCAGCAGGGCCTCCCTCTCCACGGTCAAGGTTTCGCCCAATGCCGTCACTAGCTAGTATGGTCGGCTCGGTTTTCTCGACGGTGAACCCCTGGCTGCGTCGGGTCTGATGACGGAAATGAAAATGAAATGTGTAGTGTTTAACGCCCGCTTTTACTACATACGGCACCGCAGGCGGTGTCTGATGACGGTCATAGCTGCCCCGGTGTCTACGAGCACGCAGCACGGCTTCCCTTGTACCCAAACGTCTGCGATGAGGCTGTCATCCATCCGTCGGCTGACGGTGCGCAGTGTCACTCTAGGAGATGGTGTAGACGGCGCCGACGTGCTCCTTGCCACGCCGGGCTTACTCGTTCTTCTGGCTGCTCTTCCTGGTGTCGGTCATCTTTGCGGCCAAGTTGATATTTGCAGCTTCCGTCTTCGTTGTTAATTCGATCTTCATTTCTTCCATCTTCTTGGTGATGTTGTCGTCGTCCCGCTTCCTGACACCAATTGTGACTTTGTGGGTTCGTAGAATTAAAAGTACAATTTACCGAAATTCTAAATGTTCTTTATTTCCGTCCAAATACACTTCAATTCTAACGTAACATTACATCACATATACACAACACATTACCAAGGTCGATGACAATAACAATCAGCTCTCATTACAAGATCAGCACAGCTGACACTCGTTTTACAACAGTCTTGTGTCACAACTTACAACTCGCTCAGCTGTTCTCTGCTTACTCACTCTGTTTACTACTGTCTGGCTGGCATGTCACAATCGCTTATATATCTCCTGATAATTTCTAGATCATTCTAAAATAAACCAGAAACCGAAGTATTTCTATCAGCCCAGAAGTAACTAGAAATTTCCATTTATCTCAGTTTGTTTCGGCAGACCTTTATCTGCATGTTATCTTGTCTGTCGGCACTTGGTTTTTGCACTGCCCGCCTATCAGTCCCTTTGTGTGAGCAAACCGTCTTATCGCGATCGGGTTTGCAACAATTGTATTTTTTTTAAATCCTATTTATGTGCTATATGTAGTGCACCATTTTTATAATAGTTATAGATGGTATGCCACAAGACTCTTTGTGGCACCAAATTTAGTTTTCAAGGTTATTTATACTATACTACGTAAATAATAATTTGAATTAAATTCAATAAACTATAATAGTTGGCAACTAAACTTTGCTTTTCTTCAATACTTATATTTAATTCAGCTATAGCAAATAATTTTTGGTCACTTAATCATGTAATAAATCCAGAGATGAAAGGCATTGGTAATGAAATGAAAAACAATTCATCACCTAGTGGCAGTAAAGATAAAACAGTAATAAATAACTTGGCTCAAGATGCTAATGATGAATTTGGGAAGCTAGTCTTATTATAATATAAAGTGAAGTTTAGTCATTATTACTATAGTGTTTAAGTTGTTAGTTAACTGTATTTCCAGGTAGCTCATAAATAATTCTGCAAGAAACGGTGAGAGTGGATTTCCCATTGTTAGGTCTGTTGGTTGTTGGTAGATTTTCTGACAGACTAAAGCTGTTCTGTGTGATGTACAAGTTGGTTAACTTTAAAAGGTCTTCTATTTCGTACTCAGGAATGGTGGTTAGATGGAGCCATTTTTGTAGTTGGCATCAGAGTTGGTCTGTTGGCACACTTGGATACAAACGCAGTCACATCAAAAGAAACCAGTCTATCCTCTGGTTTGATATCTAAGAATTTGATTTTGTCTATTAGATCTCTGGAGTTTTTTATGCTTAGACTGTTGAATCTGGGCAATGAAGAGAATCTTTTGCTAGTTTGTAGGTAGTTAAATATTGTTAACTATTGGTCTCATCTTTTTTCCAGGTTTGTGAATCTTTGGTAAAGCATACATTCTTGGTTAAATAGGGTGGTCTGGTTTAAATTTTGATTTTTCTATGTCCGTTATTGCTTTGGTTTCTTGTATGGTTTGGTTGAAGATCTTCAAATATGATTTTAATAGGTTGTCTGAAGTAACAAATTTATTTATTAAGTGAAATAAATCCATTTCACTTTCAGAACAATATATAAAAGACTACAATAGTTCAAATTACTGGTGTTTTTAATTGTTAAATTAACATTCAGTATGATTATATTTTTTATAATGTTTTTACTTATTGTTTGCCTACAGAACAAAATCTCAAGAAAATGCAGACATTTTATTCTTATACATGCTCTTCTTGTTTTACTGGAATGTGATTATTGTAATAAGTTAATTGATGCTAAATACTCTACATAATTAAATTTGACTGTGTGTTATAACTTACTTTTTAGTCAAGTAAGAGTAATTATTCCTATCTAAGTCACGTCTTAGTAAAATTTGGGTACCTCTTATGAAATGCAAATACTTCTTTCCACTGCAATTATATAAGTGGAGGATTAATCAATAAAATTTGGAGCTTATCTCCCACAAGTATTTTACTGTCCTACTATTTTCTGTTCCAATCTATCATCTTCAAAAATGACTTTCACACTATTCTTGACATTCTTCTGCATTGAATCACATTACTGGTTTGTTCACTGTTACATTTGTGTTAGTCTCTTTCCTCTTGCTCTAACTTTTATATTGGTTGGTATCTAATGTTAAGCAGTTGGCAATGAAGCCATTCACTCTCTTGCACTCCAGTATTTTGATGTTACGTTGATATATTGACTAAAGTTTGGGCAGTGGAGCAGGTGGTTTCCATCCATATCATCTTTAAGTGTACAGGAAGGACACAGAGGAGATCTTACTAAACCAATCCTGAATAAATGTTTACTGAAACGTCATGGCCTGTTAGTCTGAAAGTTGCTACAGAGAATTGATTTTCTTGGTAGTGTAGTGATTCTAGTCGTGATGTTAAATAAATTTTCCCATAGTTTTCCTTTTGTTAGTAATACATTCTCTTCTTTAATTTTCTGATTATCTGTTGGTATAATTACTTTTGATAGAATGATAACTTAGTGGATCAGATGTGTTTGACATAATTTTACTACCTTTCTTGGCTAGAAAGTCAGCTGTTTCATTATCATGTATTCTGCAATATGCTGGTATCCATTGAAGTATTAATCTTTTATTCAAAGATTTGTTTGTTTCATAATTTTGGGGCATTCTGTGATATTTAGGTTTTATATCAGACATTATGGATATTATAGCTTCTTTAGAGCCAGATAATAATACTGTCCAGCAACGCAAAGGAGGTCCCTGAAAGGTATGTGCTGCCTTACACAGTGGGACAAGGACAGAGAATGTGTGTGGCAGAGAATGCCTGCTACACAAGGAGCAGAACCATAAAAAAAATGTCCTATTCACTCTACACTAAAACCAAGAAGATTCATTCACAAAAGTAGAAGCCATTAGAATGTTTTTGAATGGTCTGTTAACTGTACTGACATGGAGTGTCAAATCTGTCCAAGGAGGGTGTGGGAACCTTCGCCAACCCCCCCCCCCCCCCCCCTTCGCCACAGGCCTCGGAGACTTACTCTCCTGTGGAGGACAGTACAACTGTTTCCAATTTATTTGATATAGAGGATTGTGTAAGCTCTGAAGGATTGAAAAACTAGTTGTAATCAGTTTTTAACACTTAATCACTTAAATTTTTATATTATTGTGAGATTAATTTTGGAAGTAGTTGCATCTATTTTCAACCTCGAAGGTCCGACTATCGTCTGTTGTCATCTGCTTGCTCTCTTCTCTCAGGTGGTGGAACTTCATCAAATTACTGATTGGTGGGATTTCAAAGTTCATTACTCTGTTCTTATATTTCCATATTAATATGTTCTGCCATATTGTATCTTTGTTTTGGTTTATCACTGCTTGATGGATTGCCAAATTTCTCCATCAAAATTTGTATAATTTAAACTTAATCTTTAGAAGAACGAGAAAAGTGGACATATGGCACGAGCGTCAGTACCACCATTATTTGGTAATCTGGAACCATCACTGTGAACATGTAGCCATTCACTGGCAGGATATATTAAATTTATTATTTCTAGTGTCATTTGTTTCAGGACATACTAAGAGTTTTCAGATTTTGTAAATTCAGATAAGTGTAGATAGTATTCAAATCAAATAGTTCTAAAGAGTTAATATTTGTTTGTAAGGACATTTTAATAAAAACTGACTACAAAGTTTTTTTTATTATTATTAATTTGACCTCACATTTACTTAACTCCTCCAATCACACATAAATAAGTTTTAATTTTTCTTTGATTTCTTTGTCGTTAATAAGGGACTTTAGTTCAGTTTTTAGGTTTGTGATTTTTTTTTCCCCAGTCATTATAAGGCAGTCAAATTAATTTTTCATATTGTATGATGGCTGCATTTTCAATGTCAAGATCAAGTTTTGGATTATTTGTTAAAATTTGTACAGTAAGTACTAGGATAGTTTTAATCGCTCAGTTACCAGGCAAAGAATTTGATTTTGCAGAATATTAAGTTTTTCTCATTTGCAGTTATTAATACCTCTTCACCATATTTAAGAGCTGATTTAATATACATCTTGTGAAAAGTTTGACGTTTGTGTAGTGCTTCCCAATTTCTTGCCTGCCAATTACCAATAGTGGTAATTTTTAAAAAAGTTTTTTGTATATGTTTCCAGTGCATTTTTCTATGTTAATTTTGTATCAAAAATAATACTTAAATATTTTTCTTCACATGTTCTGTGAAAGTATTTCCTTCTAGTTGAAGGGAAATATAACCAGTTTCTTACACATTAGGCTAATTATGGTTCATGCTTGGGGTAAACAAGGTGAAGTTTCAAATGGCTTGATTATATATAAATCAAATAATAAATTGGAGATTATACGGAAATAGTAAATAAAATCTGAATATCATATCCTGGAACTTAGCTTACTATAGTGGGACATATATTCACAATTTTATCCAAACATTTTATAATAGCAAATATTTACATTTGATTTATACTAATTTTTCAGATTAAATTTCTGCTACTTCAATAGCTAAAAAACTAAAATAACTATAATGAAATGGACATCAACATCTATATTGAATGATTAAAAAGAAAACTCATTAAAATCTGTTCCCAAGCTTCACAGTTGGGTTTAATAATTGCCATTTGATACTCAAGAGGTCAGAGTTTGAGTCTATTGGGCCCAAGAGTAAGCAGCAATTCTATGTAGTAATAAGTATGGAGATGTATACTAATTTTTTAACTCCAATGGTCATATCGGCGGCTGTTCTCCTTTGGAACATATCGAAGGTGTTAACTCGTATTTGTTGGGTTTTAATTTTACATCACGCACACATTCGCACCCTCATTCTTCCAGACTCTGGGGAAGATAAGGAATTATCTTGGTTGGAGAAAAATCCCCACCACCGGAAATCGAACTTGGGACCCCTGGCGCAGCAGGGAGGTGCTCTACCGACTGAGCTACGAGGCCAGCCTATACTAATTTGTAAATTAATGGAAATAAAGATTACTTACTCAAGAGATGAAGCACACTTCAAATTTCTTGAAAACATGTCTCAGATAATAGCATAACATACAATGAAAACATGACTAAATTCAAGCACTATGATTTAATAAAAGTGTACAAACCCAAATATATAAGGTATTTTAGTGGAAAAAATTCTGGAGGAAAATGACAATACTGTGTTAGATTACCACCATATCAACCAAACCTAAACCCTATTTAACTAATGTGGGAACAGGTTAAACAGTCGGCCAGGAGCCAAGCCACCACATTCAAACTCAAGGATGTTGAGTGGTCCGATGAAATCAATGGAAGTAGTAAAGTGGCAAAATGTTTGCAGACATGTAAAAGAAATAAAAGATCATTACTACAGTAAACATAGTAAAGAATACAATTAAAGTTTTTAATTGAGGGTGTTGCAGATAGCAGTGATAGTGACAGTTTGACAGAGGACCTATTCTGTCTGGTATTCATCAGCTAGAACAAATTTATTTACAATGTCTTCAGCCATGCTTGTATTAATATGAACCAATTTGCTTGGTTCTACTGTCATCTGGTTTGGTAAGTAAACTTGCACTCAAGCTTTACATTTGCTTTCTGCAGGGGCCAAGAACAGTAAAACTAAACTGTACAGCGAGAGCAGTGTGGTGCTTTGAGCTGAGTGTGGTACATTCCAAGCTCTGCGGTAAGGAATTGGCAGGCTGTGGAACAAGCAGGAAACAGTTCCCAGGTCAGTAAGTGTGCCTACAGATAAGGGATTGTCGAGCTGTGGAACTGGCAGTGAAGCAAGTTTACATGTGAATATCGGAATTGTGTTCAGAATTGATGTGTAGCTCTGTGTTAGAGGTGGACCCCTGTGAAGGTCACACAGATATAGAGACTTAAAGGAACATTGTAGAGATGTTTTGAAGAGTTGCACTTGTGTAAAAGAAAGTATGACTGTATGCTAGCATTGAGCTAATGATTTTGGTGAAAACAAAGTTTTGAGGTGAACTTTTGCATTTTCGTCAATATTATTTCTGGTATTGGGTTCATCATTCCTGTAGACCATTATTTAAAATCCACAAAAGTTTATCATGTAGAATGGCAGTCAGGCATCACATGCCTTCTACATTCCAGACGCTATTGCTAACCGTGCACTTCGGAATTCTGCAGACAGTGAAATATTGCCAACCCATACATGCACTTTTTTTTTTTTTTTTGGTAATTTACATTCTTTAACTTTTTAAGTGTTATCAGACGATGAATGGAATGGGTGAAATGATGCTCAAGTGAGCCCAGGGTACATGGAGCTTATAGTTACCCAACATTCGTCTTTTAGTATAAGGGAAAACTCTGGAAAAAACCGTATACAGGTAAGTCACCCTGACCGAGAATTCGAACTTGGGACCACTTAATCATGAGGCAGACATGCTACCATCTACACTACCGAGGCGGACATGCACTTTGTTCTTTTTCTATATTTGTAATTATTTGAAGTGACAATTTTTGAGGGGGGGGGGGGGAATCAGGCCAGAAATATTTTATTTTTCACTGTATTTACATCAGAAAGATTATATGAGGTAATTTTTTGAGGAAAAAAAAAATAACAGCCAACCAGGATCACCTGAATACTTTCATTAGCTGAAAAACATAAGTATACTTCATCTTGTAATGGCTGAAATTTTAAACTCGCCTAAGACTGCAGTAACCAGGAAATTGCAACAGATGATCTGAACTGCAGAGAATGTGTATAATTTGAGGTATATTTCAGTGCAATAGCATTTTCCAGAATACTTTCATGTCTGATTGCTACTTCCCACATAAAAGGGCATCATAAGTGCTTAAAACTTCGCACAAGTTACTTTAGTGCTTCTAAATGGATCAATAAAATTAAGCACCAGATTTTTACACAATGTATTTGTTTCACTATCTCCCCCTTTTCGTAATTTTATTTATTATTAATTTCATGCTTCTTCATACATTTCATCAGTATTGCCACTTTTGTTAAGCAGTATTCGTATTTTCAGCACCTGCATGTATGTATGCCTAGCTACACTCCACCCACGTAAGCCATGCCCCCAGTTCTGCATGTGATACCTGGATGCTATCTACAGGATAATCCTAAATAACTGTTTATTCTTACTGGTGAATAAATACATTTTCTGTTCAGCTATCTTACAGATAGCTATAACTTCACAAGAAACCTTGCTGTGCATGACAAGATTACAAAGTTAATTGATGGAAATTAATCTTTTCTTCACACTAGCCGTATATAGGCTAAGGCTTTTGATAGAGTCAACATGAAAAATTCAATGCCATGGCCAGGATTTGAACCAAGGGTCTCCTGGTTTCCGTCCAGTCACTCTCAGCCATTGAGCTACCATAGCCAACTTGCCGTCCTGACATTAAATTTTTCATGTTGACTATCATAAGCCTTAGCCTATATACGGCTAATGTGAAGAAATGATTAATTTCCATCAATTAACTAAAATAATAAGAGTTGAATGATGAAACCTGGGACTTAAGTACTTACGATAGTAAGTCACCACAAACGGTGTATCTCGGATAAGAGAGCCCCTAGTGGTTCACCGGGGAAATATATGAGTCAAATGGAGAATTTTAATGTCAGGACGCCACGTTGGCTATGGTAGCTCAATGGCTGAGAGCGACTGGACGGAAACCAGGAGATCCGTGGTTCAAATCCCGGCCATGGCATTGAATTTTTCATGTTGACTATCAAGAGTACAAAGATTGAAGGCGATCAGCTTAAGTGAGCAAAAAGCTCAAAACTATTCCAAAAAAGATTTACTATTCTGCAATAAAGTTATAACAACTTCCATGCTATATAACAATATTACACGCTAGTGTTCCGTATGTGTTCCGGCATCATGGTGCAACTTTCATAAGCTTGTAATGTGCATATTACAAAAGTGCAATGCATAGCATGTAATGAACAAGTATAGTGAAATGTACGACGACGATATGCCCTATCAGGCACTGCTAACCAACACAAAATCTTTAAGGAAAGTTTCAAGTCGGATACTTACTCCTCATATTATATGAAGGAATTTTTAATATTTCATTCAACAAGTAAATACATACACCAAATTGTATGTGATGGAGATTTACACTCATTCGTTATTGATTTACTGTAACGTATGTTTATGCTTGAAATGGTGGTGGTTTACAAATTTTCACTTTATTACACAATGAAAGAAAGAAGGTATTAAAGTGGTGGTGGGTACATTACAAGTCAGGACGATTCAAGGTCCCTTCGCTTTGCTCATCGAATGAACAAACTACGTTGTAAATGCATCAAATGAGTCTGTGCGTTTAAAAACGTCTTTAATTACAATGAAGTTCCACCTAAAATAGAATCAAGAATAGACAACCCCGTTTGCAAAATAACTTCATAATTCAATGAAAACCTTTGTATGCTACTTACAACAAATGTACTAAGAATGCGCTTCTCGAACCTAGTGAAGGCTAACAGACTCCGATAATACATTACTTTTCAAATAACATGTCTCTCCATAATTTAAATAAACGTATCTCGATGGCAGCCTGCAACTTCATTCATTGGTACCAATAGAACTACAAAGTTGCGGAAATTTCTCCTTGATGAGATATTTTTATCTAATTTGTAGCTTGTAGCTAAAAAGAATGCGTTGTTTTACCTAATTGGATTCCCTGTATTTAGTTGGTTTCATTATATTATTACAAAATTCATAGAAGTTAACATTTTATTAAATAATAATTTCTTCTTGGGCATCTCTACGAAAATTGAACTTATGTCACATTAGTATGTCAATATTTCGGGAGTACATAATTATAAACCGATGTAATCTTATAACTACAAGGCACTTAATTTAAATAACGCAATTTAAATTTATATATTTGATGATATGCATATTTAAATATCGTAATGAAGACAAGAATGATTGAGCGTATTCTGATCCAGAAAATTTTCATACACTCTGCCACTTTGGCACCTACGGATATTACGTCAATGCCAGAACCCCTATAAGATACCATTGCTACGACAGGGGAGGCAGCCATTGTTAGTGATTGTGGCAGTAGGTGACTGTTTATCGAGTGAGAGTGGAAAAATAGAAGTTTGTGCTAACCTAGTTTTTAATAACTGTGTAGGAAATAGGTGATGTCTACAATGAATCCAGAATAGTAAGTTTTTACCTTTTTACAGTCCTTCATTTAAAATCTGCATATATTTAGCTCTGTTCGTGCGTAATTTTTGGCTGTCACAAAATGTATACCTTATGCAAGATCTTAGTTAATTAGCTTTTGTGATTAGTATGTTTCAGATTGATAAAAATTAACGTTCAGAGCTTCGTACATGTTTCAGTTTAAGCTATAGAAAAGGATGAAAACCCCTGTTTCTTGGATTCATGAGTCATTGTCAACCATGACAGACGAATTCTTTCAACATTTTGAAGGAATGTAGCACAATTAAAACAGTAGACAAAAGCTGTGAGGAATGGATAAACTTTAAATAACTGTAAAACACTTGGATAATGGTAGAGTATTTAGTTGTATATGATTGACCAAATCAAACAACTTGTATCTGCCAGTTTTTAAAACTTCCCTGCCTAATTTTGTTTTTCCTTTTTTTTTTTTTTTTTTTGTGTGTGTGTGAAGTTTCAATCTTCATAACAGTACACTTGTTGTCCTTGATAAATAAATCGTGCATTGCAAATATAGCTACTAAATGTCGCATCGATTATTCAGTCACAAGCAAAATTAGCTCTTTAAACAAAGATACGTAAAATTGGTGAGATACAAATTTCATTATATTCTTTGGAATGTCATCACCTTGAGTATCAGCTGACACACCTAAAAAAAACACTGAGCAGTAATATTGTGTGCATTTGTTTACTCAGGTGCTTAATGGAATTATGTAAAAAAAAAAACATTTGTGTGATACAAAGGCGGTTTCTGTATTTTTAAATACATATTCACGTTTATATATGCCCGTTCTTAGGTAATTGAGCATGGTATTAGGTGCTCATCTTGATTTCATATATTAAGATATAAGAGCAGAAAATTGAATAAAATGAGAAATTTGACAAACCAATGCAGTGTTTGTATAGATGTAAAATTGTCTAAGGTTAATTGGAGCTTAGCAGATAGTATATTGATAGAATGAAATAGCATTTTGTATACCAACAATAAGGTAATGGCAGTGTAACAATGAAAGGTAAAACTTAAGTATAATGACCTTGAAATGAGTGAACTACATTGCAGATGGAAGTACCTAAGATCCATTACAGGAATCGATTATCAGATCAGTTAAGTTTGATATCCAAGAAGAGGGAAATGGCTTTAATATCCATCAAAAATACTGCTTTTTTTTTTCATTCATAATATCACATGAGCAGAGCTGTGGATCTTAACACCTTGTACAGCAAAGTGCTTTGCTGGTAACTTGGTCTGCCCTGTATTTTGCATTCTCGTGAAATTCAAATGTGTATCTGATCAGTAAGGTGACACGAAATTCAAATGTGGATCTAATCAGTAAGGTGACACAGTAATTGATTAAAATAGAACAATGAGAAAAAATTAACTGTACGAATTAAAACTTAAGTGTGGAGTAATGTTTTCAGCAAGCTCAAATTCAAGTCTACTCTTTGGATTAATGGATATGCAGCCACCTAGTTGATAAGGAATGTAGGGAGTAGCTGTCGTGAAAATTAGCATGACAGTTCATTTTGCAGTGCAATAATGTTAGTGACATATTGAACTATTCATTCATTGATATCTATTCCATGCAACCCAGTCGTGAAAATTAGCATGACAGTTCATTTTGCAGTGCAATATTGTTATTGACTTATTGAACTATTCATTCATTGATATCTATTCCATGCAACCCATATTTTTCATTTTAAATCTTAGTATCAATATCTCAGATTTTTATATTAATCTGTTCACTGTAAGTATAAAGTAAATGTTAAAGAAGCATGTGCTGGAAATTAACTGCATTGGCTGGTTGGTTTTAATACTCCTGTGTTCTTCCACATTGTAGTTGTGGTTTATTAAGCCTCTTGCTTTGCCTGCTTTCAATAAACCAAGTTGTTATAATATAGAATTAACCTTATAAAGTGATTACAGTAAGAGCAATGGCTCAAAAGTTTAAAAATGCACTGGTATATGTAACAACAAAGATGACAAACTCCAGTGACGGCATGCTGTTTACATGTGCAGATGTTATGTCAACCAATGATGTACTGGAGGCAGAGCTCATTGCAGAATGTGGAGTGATACTTTATTCTAACAGCGAATAGATTATAGGAGAAATGTTATACTTTTTAGTCTGTTTTAAAAAGCATTATATTAAATATTTGCATTTTTTATTGGTGATTACAATTATAGTTCTTGTGCATAGCCTGTAAAAGCCATTTTAGAAAGTTATAAAATTATCGATGTTACAGGAAACTTGGATGCATTATAAGTAGGTTTCGTGAACACTTAGTATGACAAAAGGATATTCACTGTTTTTGTTCTATTTAATGGAATTAATAGCAAAAGGACTTGTAAAAATAAAATGTATTAGTTTTCTCAGTTTTCTCATGTGCATATTACAAAGAGCATTATATAGTGGCTCTTTACTAATTAACATCTGTTTGTTCAGTAGCAAAACCCCATTATCTTTTGATAGTTTCACAAGTATATCGGCACTAAGAATGCCCAAAGAACCAACTAATCACCATCTTTGTACATCTGAGCAGATATTTCACAAGCTTACTTGCATAAAATAACAGAATTATTCAGCGAGTGTAGTATAAAATTGGTTTGTTCACAATTTAAATTCAGATCATATCCTACAATTCCATAGCAATGATACTAAAAGAACTTTGCATATGCAGGTTTGTGGGAAATGTTTGCACATGGTTGGCAGAGTTACTAGGTTAAACTTCTTCCCAGATGTTCTGGATAAATTTTAGTTCTTAGAACCCAGGATTTAAGTGTAATATCTGCATCTGTTTTGTTATACACACCTGGTACAAAATTTAGGGTATTCAGTGCCTTTGTTAGCAAATTGCTACGTTTGAATTTTGAGAATGTTCTCAACACATTTTTAGTTAAATTTAAACAAATGACTTTGGGCAAAAATAAGCAGTTTTTCATGCCCAGTATGAAATGGAATGCAGAGACTCATTGCAGTTAATGTCCATAAATAAGTTATTTCATTTTGGGTAATTTAAAAAACAACTAGAATATGTATGGTCACCTTAACTTATTGGCTTTAGTGTCTGTGGTGGCTTTCTGTGGGGAATTCTATGGTGCTTATGCACAACTGTGTACACTTAGTGAATATACTGGAATATCTGTACAGAAATTTGCTGTAGATACTTGAAACTTGCTGATCTGAGTAATGCCATAAAACTGCTCGAGCTCTCAAGATAATACAGCAAATTTTAATGTTGTATACCAGGTCTAATAAATTGCCCAGATATTAGACATTGAAATAGATGTATGAGTAAAAGGAATTACTTAAATGATAAATCCTACTTTTGAATTTTGTCCCGTTTTGTACAAATTAATGACAGACTTTGATTTCAAGACAGAGCATCCGGTAAGCATTAGCAGTAAGGCTGACCATTCTTATTAGGTGATTGCAACAGAAAAATTGAAGAGTATGGTGGGGTTACGATCAAGTACATGTGGCAAAGGGTGACTGGGTTTATGTAGCTGTGCTGCTGCTACTGTGACAACCAGATTTACATTTTTGTTTTAAACTTCTGTGATCTATGCAATTTGCACATTATAGGACTGATTGATTGCATTTGTCATTTCTATTCAAGCAAAATTTGCTTAGTTCGTCTACTTATGAAATTTACTTGAAAGTGGAACCCTCCTTTGATAGTATGAGTCAATTTATCTAAGGCATTTATTTCAAATTAGCATTCTTTTTCATATCTTAAAATGGTATTGAAACAGGATTTTGGCTCAAGTACCAAAGCCTTTAAGAACAAAATATACTTTTAATGAAGTGATTTATGTGAGATAATTTATATGTATTACAATATGTATGTTTTTCTGCTTGAACTATTATATTTCTGCATGTGCCAATAAAACATACTTTAAGTGCTATGAATTTAATGGAAAACAATGAATCTATTTGGTGTGGCATTGAAATTATTGTTTAGAGAGTCCGCATTTTGCAATAAAAATGGAAAATTCAGTGGATTAACAGGAAGACATGGAAGTGTATAAATATGCAAAGAAGTTATTATTGAAAAGATTGAAGGGAATATAAACACATTTTCAGCAATCTTAGTGATGCTGGTTGAATATTGACATTGTTACTTAGAGCTTGGGTTTGATCCTGGCTCACAAGTGCTTCAATAAAATACAGCGATATTAATAGGTCTTTAGGCATGCAGAGAAACTTCTATGGGACTAAATTCCATTAGCTTGACCATTTCTTATAACTAGACATTGAATTGTGTAATTTCTTAGGGGATTGGTGACTGAAGTAATTTAATCTAGTAAGAATGATTTAGAGACCATTAAACAACTCCTATACTGTTTCAGAAAGTCATTTTGAAGTGGTGTATAAAGGGGGTTGGGAGGTTAATAAAATCATTCTTGCTTCCCAGCATTTCCATTTTGAAATGTGAATCTGAAACTGCTATTAGTGTATATGGTTGTCAATTGACAACCAAATTATGGAAGCTAGTCTTTAGCATAAAACTGACATGACTGAAAATATTTTTTATACTTATCAGAAGTACAATATTTTAGCAGTTATTGCCTAGTGATTTTCAGCTTAACAAGTTTGAAGTGTATCTACCCCTAAAAATCTTTAGTTATTTACTATTAAGTAAATTATTTTTGTGTTAACTTTTGGGAGAGATGCCTTTTCACTCAGTGAAGTATGAAGAGATTTGAAGTGCTCACAGATTTAGGGGATACAAATGTTTCTCTCCCTCCTGAAAAAAATGTGTTATGGACTGAGAGTTCTAATGACTTCTAATTCAAATGTAATTTGCTCTTTTTCCAGTGATTACCTATTCAAACTTTTGCTGATTGGTGACTCAGGAGTGGGAAAGTCATGTCTGTTGCTAAGATTTGCAGTAAGTTGGTCAGAAGTAATTTAACTTTAATAAACAATGTGAAAAATGTAAATAAATCTTAAATTTCTTTCCTTTTTTTCCCCCCCATAGGATGACACATACACAGAAAGTTATATCAGCACCATAGGAGTGGACTTTGTAAGTAGGCTATATTTACATTTTATTCTAATCTAGTTTTCTGATTTAGCTAGCACAGATAAATTTAAGTACTCAGAATTTTCTTCCCATTAGGACTAGTTTTTGTAATTTAAAATAAAGCCCATGTCAAAATCTGATCTGTTGTGTTAGATTGTAGTAAATATAAGTACGCAATTAAATTTAAACACCTCAAATATAGGCATATGACTCAATAATAGACATAATCGAAAATAGCCAGCTACTTTAATGATATGCTCGGGTTTTACAGAAAGGTAATGATTGCAGAAAAACACGTGGAACATATGTATGTAAAAACAATTCTTTGTTTATGGTATAATTTCAGAATATATGGTCCAAAACATGAAAATTAAGAAAGGCCCACATACATAATTACTCCTTCATAAAGATTATATTCCGGTGCTAGTTACAGAAACCTTTGTAACGTAGTTTAGGGTACTTAGGTGTTAATCTCAGGTTTCAAAGCATTCGTCAGTTTGCCCTGTTAGAAATATTGACTAAGATACAAAAGACAAATTGTCAAAGCACCTGCAGTTTGCAGTGTAAATTTATATTGTCTTAAACAAATAAAAATATTTAATTGATGTCCACTTATCTTAAGAAGTTGATGCTAATACTTCTTTCTTTTTAAAATTGATTTCGAAGGCACATTGCATTCATTCTCAGTTAAACTCTGTTGTTAAAGAAATCTCGTTTACCATGTCTTTTCTTTTGTTATGTTTTCAGCATTACCAACATCCGAAGACGAAACAAACAAAAAAACCTATTTTTATTTGTGTAATATTCATTACTCCACTGTAACTGGCTTCATTTTCTGTGTTGTCTTGTCTCACTGCTTTATCAATTGAAATTGTATATTTTTCAAGCTTTTGTTATTTGGAATGTTACCTCTGCATTTTTATTAAATTTGCCACATATGAAATTCTGATAGGAAAGGGTGAGCATAGTAAAAATACAAACATTTCAACAGGATTATCAGATGTCAAAATGTACTGAAAAATCTAATAGGCTAATGCTCCAAAATGAGTAGTGCTACACCGAGTGGAAGGAGTATAGGTGTTAAGGTGATTCTATGCATACAGATGAATACAAAATTATAGTTTTGGTCTATGAATGCCCATAGTTTTGGACTTTATCATCACATACAAAACAATTAAGGCACTTGTTATAGGAATGATAATACAGCTAACATGTTTATCATCACTTTCCCTCCAGTTTAGAAAATTAGATCATTTACATTTTAAGTACAGGTACCTAAAAACTGACTTCAAATGTGCCTTAGAGCTGTGGTGTATTGTTTGAACTACATTGTGCATTAATGACTTGAAGCTTTCCCGGCGTTGATTATTGATGATAGTTTCTCGGGCTAACAGCCAGGTCAGATTAGGGTAGTTACCCTAATCTGACCTGGCTGTTAGCCCGAGAAACTATCATCTACATTGTGCATTCATATCTTCAGTAAGTGAACATTATCAATGCTGTACTTAATTTTTATTCCCTTTCACGTATTTCAGTTAAGACTGGTTCATAATAATCTAAGAATGGAAATTGTAACGATATGTTTTAGTTAGAACTTTTTGTATGAATACTGTTTTCTGATATGACCATGGCCATGTAATGACAATATTAGAAACAAATATATGTGTAATTTTGTGATTGGCTGTAGTAATAATTGTATTACGTAATGCGGTGACGTAGTACATCAGCCAATCACAAAATTAATAGAGTAACGATAGTTACGGAAAATCAATCTTGAGATAGATATATAGCCTTTAGTCTTTTTTCATGATGGAAAAATGTTGCGGTGAATATAAAAGTTTTGTAACGGAAAAAAGAGTTATTCTGTATTCGTAATAGTAATGAGTGGACCTATAGAAGAGGAATTTTAAGTAATTAATAATAATTATATTAACTTAAAAATAAGGATTTATCGATGTTGGAGGTAATCTATAGTGATTGATTAAGAAAGAGAGTGAATTGTAATCCAGATTATACAATTAAATAATATATTACAAAATCGGAGTCATATAAAATTTTATTTCTGTCACCAAAAATCTACACCTGAGAACAGATCTCAAATCTCGACCTGGATCTTCCAAACTGTCTGCGTGCTTCCTATCTGCTGCGAGTGGAGGAATAACGCCACAAATTTGGCGCCCAACGTGGGGCTCGATTAAGATGGAGAGAGATTAAGCTGGAAAATAACGCCACAAATTTGGCATCTCAACTTCCGGGCTTCGAATTGGTAGAAAGTTTATTTACACAACGATCAAAGGAAACTTCCATCTATTATCTACACATCGTTAGAGAATCAAGACGACCAACTGCAAGTTAACATACTTCAATATATGAGACTCCGAAGCAGACGTAAATTGCCAGAAAGGATGGATCATCGCCAGCAGTTTAGTGTACAGTTGCATGAAGCAAACGTGCTTGCACAGGTTGAGGGACATGTTAGCAAATCACCAGATGTAAGTACCTTAGACCAGATAGTGAAGATGATAGCAGAACTCAGTAGCAAATTAGAAGATGTAAATAATAAGATGGAAAATCAACATTCAGATCTTAGGAAGATAGAAAATCATAATGTAGAACTCAGTAGCAAGTTAGAAGACTTAAATAATATGATAGAAAGTCAAAATGCAGATTTCAGTAGGAAAATAGAAAGTCAGAATGCAGATCTTAATAGGAAGTTAGAAAATCAGAATGCAGAACTCAGTAGCAAATTAGATGCTAAGATAGATAATGTGAGTGCAATGCTTAGTAACAAACTTGATCTGGAACTAAGCATAATTAGAAATCAGATTACTAGCACAGAAGAACAGCTAGGTAATAGAATAGAAACTATGCAGGAACACTTTTCTACGGAAACAAATTCTATTTGTAGAAACATACAGTATTTAACAGAGGAACAAATTAGGTTTTCTAACGATAATGCAAACTCGAGGCACTCAATCCATCGAAGCCGTGCATAGTCAATTAGGATTATAAGAGAAAGATATAACTAACCTAAGAACAACAAGAGAGGTTAGAATTTGTACAGAATAGCCAATCTAATGAATTAAGGCTACTAGACAGCCAAGAAATAAGCAATTTACAGACAAATGTTAACTCAATGTTAGAAAACCAAATTGCTAACTTATATCTGGACAATAATGCAAGTGTAAACAATATTTCATCTGAAATGCGAAACCAAACCACACAAATAGGCAGTGTAGTGGAAAACCAGTCTAATTTACAAGAAAGGCGAGATCAGAAACTGTACCTGTCTGTGATCAGAATTATGACAATGTTAGTATAAGTAGCCAAATACCTAATGCATCACGTATACAAACACACATACTCAACACTGTCACGATCAGGGTAACCTAGAATTCGACCCAATCGCGCAGGAGGAAGGGAATCTAACCTCAACACTAGTATGCCAATACCGGAGTTGCATCCTAACGAAATTAAGATTCCATCTTTTGCCGAAGAGGCTGGTGATAGCGCGAAAAATCTCCTTCGCAAACTTGAGAATTATTTTCGGATAAAGAAATTCCCATCCGAAATAAGAATGCTAACATATATGTTTGGAGGAATTTAGTAACAGTGACATCAAAATTAATCTCAGAAACTATTTGTAGTTGGATTATTAATACTCGTCACTTGTTTATATTTATGAGAGACTAGTTTCAAAGACATTCGCCTCCATTTTCAATCTCTTTCCAACTGTCAGTTGGAAGTGACAAGTATTAATAAACCAACTACAAATAGTTTCTAAAATTAAGAATGCTAACACTTAAAGACGCTTTGAAGGGTAATGCCCTTAGATGGTTTAAGTCCACTGGAGTTAACTTAGAGGACTACGCCACATTCAGGACTAGATTTTTGGCCAGATACTGGAGCCCGGCCAAACAGAACCTTATCCGGGTGGAATTGGCCACAGGGATATTTAATCCTGCAATTCATAAGAGCTTGATGGAATACTGTATGATGCTCACATCTAAAGTGAGGATGATAGAACCATTTATGAATGAACAGGACATGACTGCTGTCATTTGCCACTTCCCAGAACATATCCGTAACAATTTAATAGTTGCACGTCCAGTCAACATAGATGTTCTGAGCTTAAGTGAATTTGAGATGCAGGTAATCCCACCTGATGCTAGAAATAACAGGGAAAACAGGGAGTGTAATGATCACAACTCCCAACACCAGAACGATCACAGACAAGATAGAATGCCATGGCATGAACGTAACCTCAATTCTCCCCGTGGTAGCCAAAGGCAAGGGCATTACATTCTCGGGGAAAGGGGCACGCAATCTAACAACCAGAGGAGCCCTCCCTACTCATCGCAACCAAGGAGGGGTAATGGCCAACAAACTTCTGGCTGTAGTAATACCAACTATAATAGGAATGGCCAAAATAATGGAAATAGAAATAACTGGGAGATTGCATCAGATCAACAACTTAAATTTCCGAGGTTCTTATAGAAGGAGGAGACATAAACTACTCTCACCCCTATAACAGGCAAAATGTAAATAGTAGGTGGCAGGATACCAGAAGTGAAATAGGAAGGCTACCCGAACCAAGTTTTTACAGAGAACAGGCTAGCCAACACACACCAGCGCCATCTAATGAACGAAACAAGTGATGCACCTAACCTCAATGCAATACAGATAACAGTACCCCCTGTAGCTGCACCCCAGCCACAGGAAAACTAACTCAAGATGGTATTGAAACTCCGGGTACCATCTGGGTGGCACATAATACAGTAAATATGAGTTCCCTGGCAACTTTACTTGCTAACAGAAGCAAGGATTAATGATAGCCCACACAAGCACATGACAGACATAAGAAATCCACCTTTTGTGAGGATAAATATATGGGGAAATGAGTACGATGCCATGGTTGACAGTGGTAGTACCATGACTGTCATTAATGAAGAACTTTTCACTGCGCTAAAAGTAAACAGCAGACTTATATATCTACCAGTCTGCAGGGTTTCTTGCACTACTGCAATTGGCAAGAAAAAGGAAAGAATCCATTTCTAAGTGATGTTACAGCTCACATTAGACAGATATGAGCTAGATTTTAACGCTCTAGTTGTACCAAAACTGGTTACTAACATAGGTACCGATCTACTGATTTCATGGTCTTGCATCTTAGATTTCTTAAGGCACACTGTCTATAAAACACAATAACATTTATTAATTTTTAGATGAGTCGTATTTATTACACATCTGCTTCACTTTCGTACCTATTTTGAGGACATGTTTCGCAAATCATCGTTTGCATCTTCTGCTCTTATGCAACTAAATGCATAAGAGTCGCATAAGAGCAGAAGATGCAAACGATTTGCGAAACATGTCCTCAAAATAGGTACGAAAGTGAGGCAGATGTGTAATAAATACGACTCATCTAAAAATTAATAATTATTTCGCTTCACTGTGGTGTTCCAATACAGTTAAATCTCGATACAATAATATTTATTTTGTGCTACCCCTGCTAGAGGGAGACAGTTCCTCCATTGACGAGAGAACGCAAGAGGAGAGAGATTTAGAAGATGATAAATTTTTCGTAGAGCACATTACGATTAATGATTATTATTTAGTCAAAGTTGGATTAGAGTTAAACTTTGCACCATATTTATGTGACCAGGAGGAGATGGAAGTTAATATTTGTCACACAGTGCCTTGTTTCAGCTGTAATCATTCTGAAGAACATGAATTAAATGATTTTATCGGTACACAAAATAGGTACATAGACAACAATACACCAGACAACTTTGAAACATCTATCCAAGATAAGCTTGAGGAAACTTTTAACCTAAGCAAAGTGCAGAAACAGAAACTAGCTAATATCCTTAGAAAACACAAGCCAGTATTTTCTAAGAGGATAGGATTGTGCAACAAGTATGTTCACACTTTTGTAGTGAAGGATTTACCACCATTTTCACAATGTCGCCCCATACCAAATGCAATTTGTAAACAAGCAGACAAATTAATCCAGGAACTGTTAAAAGATGGTATAATAGAATTGTCAACATCTATTCATGTCAGTGCTTTGTGTTGGGTTACCAGTAATCAAAAAGTACGAATGACGCTTGATGCAAGATACTTAAATTCATATACACTCCCAGACCACTTTCGCGCACCTAGCCTTAATTCAATTTGGGCCCGAATGAGTAAATCTAAGTACTTCAGTGTAATCGACCTCAATAAATCATTTCTTCAAATTGCTTTGGACCCAGCAGTACGTCCATATACAGGTTTTCGACACGAGAATCGTGTATACCATTTTAAGAGGTGCGGTTTTGGACTGAATACTAGTTCTGGAGCACTACTCCATGCTTTACATGAAATTTTCGGTGAGGAGATGAAAGAATTTGCTGTAAATTATCTAGATGACTTCTTGATTTATAATACAGATTTAGAAGCACATCAACATCTGGACTACATCCTATCAAAATTCCATGAGAGCGGAATGACCATAAATTTTGGAAAATCCAGATCCTTCGTCAAAGAAGCAAATTTTTTAGGTTATGTCATTTCGTCTGATGGCATAAAACCTAACCCAGATCGTGTAAAAGCTTTTGAGGATATCCCACCTCCTAAGAACCAGAAACAACTTTGAAGATATCTAGGCATACTCAATTACCAGTCAAAATTTTTCTTTAATTATTCTGCAGTCATCTCTCCACTGAGAACTTCTAAAGAAAGAAGTAAAATGGAAGTGGGAAGAGCGCCACCAGGCGGCGTTTGAACAAAGCAAAGCTTTATTCAAAGAATCTATTCTACTGGAGTGTCCTAGCCTAGATTTACCATACCACATATTTACAGATGCTTCTGCAACTTCATTTGGAACCGTATTATGCCAAGTTTGGGACAGAAAATCATGTAATTGCTACAGCTTCATGAAGTCTGACAAAAACAGAGTCCAATGCATGTGTCACAGAACTTGAAAAAGCATGTATTTTCTACGTTTTAAGTTCAAGGATTACGTATTCAATTGCATGATATTATTGTACACAGACCACATCAGTTTGTCCTTTATTCATAAGTGCAAACTCACAAATTCAAAGATTTCACGATACATTTATGAAATCACATCTCATGACATAGAAATTAAACACATTGCATGGTCAGACAATGTTTTCGCTGATGCACTTTCATGCCCCCGTGCAAACCACTCCTTACCGGAGACGATATCAATTTCTACACATGAAGTTAAACTAATGGCACTCAACCTCACAATAACGCCTTCTTTCGCAAAGAAACTTAGAAATTTGGGAAATCTTCAAAGGGAAGACATTCATTTATCACATTTATTTAATACAGCACCTGAGATTAACAGTAACACTACATGGAGTATAGGAAGACATAATATCTTATATAAATTACATGGCAGGGATTGCTTAAAGTGGAAAGCAATTATCCCTAAGAGCATGGAAGTGGAAACAATTACCACCTTCCATACCTGGCTTATGCATGTCGGCATTGTCAAAACAGCAACTGCTATTCAAGAGTTTATATGTGAAACACTTATACAGAAAGGTCAGGCAAATCATTTCGACCTTCCTTCTTTGCCAAAAGGCTAAGCCATTGAATGTAAAATATGATGTTGAACCTCTAGCTATTATAAGGGATAAGAAAAATGCCCTGGTAACTATCGACTCCTATGGTGAGTTACCAGCTGGACAGCACAATTATAAATACATCTTTGTGATTCAGGACACATTTACAAAATTCATCAAAATCTACGCCATGAAGAAAATTACTTCAAAATCATGCTTAAAGAAGATTGTAGGGGATTATATCCCTAAGTACGGGGAAAATGGAAGCTCTGCTGTCGGACAATGCTTCAGTCCACACAAGCAAGAAATTCAATCAAACATTAAAGGATTTAGGAGTGAAACTGTATCATTCTTCAGCATACTTTCCCCAGGGCAACTTAACAGAAAGAAATCTTCGAAATGTCATCAACTTTTTCCGTATTATGTGTCACTCCAACCACAAAAGTTGGGTTAAATACTGCCAACAGATTGAAGATCATATCAACTTTACTAAGGATTCTACGACAGGATTCACCCCAGCAGAGTTGGTGCTCGAAGAAGAACCAACATCCCTATTCAGGCAGATTCTGCCGCCCATCCCGAAAGGAAAACCGCTAACCCCAGAAGAGAAGCCAGAGTTGGCCTTTCAAAGGATATTCATCACAGCAGAAAGGAGGAAGAAGAGGACCAAGAGGACGAATAAATGATGGATGCCCATAATCGGTGAAGAGGTACTAGTTCGACAGCACCATCTGTCAAGTGCCAAGAAGAGAACAGTAAAGTTCGCCTTTTTGATGGACCATTTGTGATATCCAACAAGTTCGGGGACCATACTTTGAGGTCAAAAGGACTGATGGAAGTCTGTATGGTAGATTCCACCTGATGTTTTTGAAGCCACTGAGATGATCTTCAATACCTAGAGTCTATGAGGGCACTTCAAGACCTTCAGGTATCCTGTCGTGACTTACACAATACACGCGGTAATGTATTACTTTAACACGACACATGATACACTAATTTTGTGAATATATTGTGAAAACTGTATCACCATACAGGAATAGGCAAACAGAATATGCATATTTAAGGTTAGAACACAAGTATAAGCCTTTCATGTTCAAGTCATGAATATTTAATTGTAAAACACACATTTGTCACTAATTTATTTTATTTCAGTTATTTCATTTTAATTATGTATATTTGTTTACAAATTGTTAAAATATTCGTTATATTGTTGCATTATGTTTTGTTCACTGTAAATAATTTAAAAATGGTAATTATAAAAATACTTTAATGCAAATTTGGGGCGGGGCACACCCCACTCATAAAGACAAATATATATATTAAAAAAGTGTTATAGTAATGCTAAGTTGCTATGTGTTCAATTATATTTCATTTAATGTAGGTTTGTTATATGTTATGTATGTTATATTTATGTTATAGTTCATTGTTGTAAACAAAATTGTTAAATTTGGGGCATTCTTCAAAATATATGGAAACACATTGTTGAAGTATTTAGGTTAAAATTATTTTCCATATATTTCAAAGAGGGCATTTGTAACGATATGTTTTAGAACTTTTTATATGAATATTGTTTTCTGATATGACTTACTAGGCCATGTAATGACAATATTAGAAACAAATATATGTGTAATTTTGTGAGTGGCCATAGTAATAATTGTATTACGTAATGCGGTGACGTAACAGTACATCGGCCAATCACAAAATTAATAGAGGAGTAATGATAGTTATGGAAAATCTATAATCTTGAGATAGTCTTGTTTCATGACGATGGAAAAAATGTCGCGGTGAATATAAGTTTTGTAATGGAAAGTTAACCTTCAAAAAGAGTTATTCGGTATTCGTAATAGTAATGAGTGGACGTATAGAAGAGGAATTTTAAGTAATTAATAGTGATTATATTAACTTAAAAGTATCGATTGTTGGAGGTAATCTATAGTGACTGATTAAGAAAGAAAGTTGGAGTGAATTGTAATCCAGATTATACAATTAAATAATATATTACGAAATTGGAGTCATATAAAATTTTGTTACCGAAAATCTACACCTGAGAACAGATCTCATGACTCTTATTTAATCAAATGTCGACCTGGATCTTCCAAACTGTCTGCGTGCTTCCTATCTGCTGCGAGTGGAGGAATAACGCCACAAAATAAAGAAACAAAATAGATTGCACATTTTGGATCACAGCACACCAGGAACAAGGATGGGAGTGCATATTATTGACCATTGATATCAAGCTGAAAAATTAAACATGCTTTATGGGATATTATGTTTGTAACTGACCAATATTTTTTCACCTATAGCCAAGTTATGAAGGTACATTGTCTTTTAGGGAGAATCCATGCAACATTGCCATGCATATTCTGCTATGGATTACTGTACTTTCATTCAGAACCAGATTTTTTTATCATTCTCATTCATTTTACTATTACCATTTTATTAGGTTAATACTACCTAACAAAAACATTTCATGCCTCCACAATGAATTAGACAATTCTTAAGGAAAAGCATGTGCTGGTTTTGATAATTGCCACAGAAATCTATTGCATCCATTTAAAAAGATAGAAAGACATTTAGGTCTCGCGAGGTTTCAATGTTACATTTACTGTTGTGGTATAATTGTATATGGTATAGCACTACATATCATGGTGAATTAAGATTAATTCAGAATGTTGCTTTACATGCATGCAATATTTGAACTATACATTTGAGGGAGGTACCTGCAACTCTGCTTAAAAGTACTTGGTGGTATTGATTGTCTCTAGTACTCCTTTCTGCTTTCCCTCAGAAACCAACAATCTCCCATCATTGTTGGGTCTTTACAACCTTGGTACCTGTTCCAAATGACAGAAATGTCCTGATGAAACTGAAACTGTTCCCCTTGTTCATTATCAAAATCCAGATTTTCCGGTAGAAAGTCTAAATGTGAATGGACGAAATGGATTTTCAAAGACTTTATATAACATGTTTTTGTTGCATTTCAACAAAACCACACAACCCTTGTAAATGATAGCCGAGCTGCTAATTCCACCATTTGTAACTTTTTTTCTCCCCAAACATTTCATCCTCGCAAGTTTTCGGGTTTGAGGTCCAACAAAAATTTCTTTCACTTTTCTTGTGATTGCGGAAACTTGCCTTGCAAATATGCAAATCCACTACCATCCTTGTTGAATGCCTTAACAATATTCATCTGCCCTAGTTTTATATGTCGGGGGGGCGGGGGGGGGAGAAGAATCTTATCAAGCTGAACCAATGGTGTTTTACATTACCCTCCACTTGGACATATTCCTACCACTTTCCACACTATTGTACCACATAGTTTTTGCATATCACGGTTGTCTCACAACAAAAAATACTTCTTGAACCCCCTTGTAATCCAAGCAGCAAACCAATTACTTTAAGGTTGCCACATATTTTGTAACAATAAATCTCATTTTAAAACAATCTTTGCCATTAGATCTAAAAATAATCAGAAATAAAAATAGAATAAACTTTGGCATTTACAGAAAACCAACACAGACAGACAACTACATAAAAGCTAATGGCTACAATCCAAGATCCCACAAACAGGCAATCTTTAATAGTTTAGCACACAGACTGGTCAACATCCCTCTCACAGCAGAAGAATACAAAATAGAATACAACAAAATTATTGAAATAACACAGAAAAATGACTTTCCCAAATCACTAGTAGACAAAAAAGTGAACTTAGCAAAAAAGAAGAAACTACTAAACGAAACCACAACCCTCTCAGCTACAGAAACTAAAATGATGTTCAAAAAATTCACTTAAAAATCTTCAAAAAACAAAACATTCAACTAGCTCCAGTGAACCATTTACTCCTTAAAAAACCTAATTTGCTCAAATATCAAAGATGCCATTCCATCTAACAAAAAATCTGGTATATATCAAATTGAATGCTGTGACTGTAGTCAAATTTATATTGGAAAATCCAAAAGAAATTTAGAAACAAGAGCAAAGGAACACTTTAGGAACATAAAATACAAACAATTAGAAAAATCAGCAGTTGCCACGCATTTTTGGGAAAAAAACCACAACATAAATCCAGTACCAAAATTACTAAAACATACAACAGGAAAAGAAGAACTGTCCACATGGGAACAAATCTTTATTTCAAAAAATAGGAACAAAGTATTAAATTTTGACATCCCCCAGAAAGATTTGTTCAGCAAGTTCCTCAAACCGCCACCAGAGGAGACCGATGACAAAATAGTGCCAGCTACACCAATGAGAACAAGTCGATGTCCGGCTGAAGATAGAGGGAAGGCCTCAGAAACTGGTTCCGGGAAAATTTAAAAGTGTTGTTTTGTGTCATTAATCGACTCCCAATTAATTTAATTTATACAACAACACTCTTTTCAACACTTCCATGAAAGGATTTACAAATAGACATGCCTTCACAAGCACAACCTCTGGTGTACAACTGCAGACTCATCTAACTTCTGACAGCCAACCAATTGACATTTTCACAACATTTTTTAATACTATCTCTCATTGTTTCGGAAACAAATATGTATCAAATAGGGTGAAGGAAGACCTGATCTCTAAAGGCAATTTAAGACTAAAGAGTAGAATTCAGAAGTGGACAGAAATAACAATGAATGAGATTTGTAGACTACTTGGTCTAATTATGCCTATGGGTGTTATTCGTAAAACTACTTGAGACATGTACTGGTCTACAGATGACATGTTAGCTACTCCATATTTTGGGAAATGCATGTCAAATAACAGGTTTACTTCCATTTTGCGTTTCATTTCACCTGCTCAGAAAATGTAAATGATAAACTATACAAAATCAAAGCAGTTTTTGATTACATTATTTCAAAATTCAAAGAAAATTACGTGTCTAGTGAAAAGATTACTGTTGATGAAAGCCTAATGCTTTGGAAGGGCCGCTTAGTTTGGAAACAATACATCAAAACAGAGGGCCAGATTTGTCAGAGTTTTGATGTATGTGAAAGTAAAACAGTATATCTTTATAATAGCTGCATATACGCCGGCCAAGGGACTGATAACACCAGAGACAAAGATTTGGTGTTATCTGGTTCCATAGTAATGCACCGGATGGAACCTGTACTTGATCAGGGTATTACTGTATATTTAGAAAATTGGTACAGTTCCCCTAAATGATTCTTGGCCTTACGCAAGAGAAAAACAAATGCAATTGGAACAGTATGCTCAGATCGTATTGGTTTGCCAAAAGATGTGAATACGAAGGCTCTAAGGAGAGGAGAAATGCAGTTGCATCATCTCCCACCCTTGACCTATGTTTCTTGGCAGGACAGGAGGGTAGTTACAGCATTATTCAATTGCAGCTCTAAGATTCTGATGATTGATACTGGAAAAATTTATGCTCGTAACAAAATGTAAGTTTTCAAACTTGATATTATCCAGGAATACAATGTGTATGGGTGGTGTGGATCTAGTAGATCAGGTATTACAGGCATATCCCTCTTTGCAAAAAACAATCAAATGGTAAAGAAAGTATTTTTACACCAGTTGGATATAACCATATACAATTGTTTAGTAATTTGGAGAGCTCTAAACCCACACAAGACAATGACCTACCTGGACTTCCGTATATCAATAGTTCACAGCCAAATTGAGCACTATAAAATTCAGAGACCTCTTCATACTGGGGGTAAGAAATCCACCACCCCAGCACCCCTCAGACTTCAGGGAAAACATTTTCCTAAAAGGATACCACCCACAGCAATAAAGTCGTGTCCCTTTAGAAAATGTCTGGTGTGCCACAAGAAAGGTGTCCGAAAGGAAACTAGTACGATTTGCTGTGAATGTGAAGACGTGACCTTGTGTGTATATCCCTGTTTTGAGGTGTACCATTCAAGAAGAAACCTTTAAAGATAAGCTTTTACTTACAGAATTAATTTAAATTTATTGTAAGACATAAAAATTTAAAATAATTAGAATTACAGGACGTCTATACACGTCTTATCGGTTTGCAGCATTTTAACCCTTTCACTGCAGATGTCAGAATGTTCCGTCATTGCTATTCATTGCTGTCCTTGCAGTTGATGTAGCATTGCCGACGCATGACAAAATAACTGGAGCAAGGAAGGTCACTAAGTGTAGCTTTCTCTAAGCAGTACGGTCCTCCATCCATTGGGGTTGTATTAGTTGAAACTCTTTTTCTGTGTGCTGCTATCATATGAAATCTAAAGCTCTGCACAGTAGCTTTCTTGCTGACATTTGCACGTTGTAGAAGCCAATCATGTGGCTTAGGGATTCATGGCTTCTTCCAGCAAACAGTCGCATGTTGTGTAATGTGCAGATTTATTAGCAGAATTTGAAGTATCATCCTATTTATCTGATTTTGAGTTTGGTAACAGTGAAAGTGAACATAATGAAGGTAATGTTGTAAATAGTGAGTGATGATGGTGATGTACGATCTGAACCCACGCAACATGCTAAAAGAAGATACACTGATTCTTCCTTCCAGGGGCAACACGGTACATTCAGGCCAGTAATTTACACTTTTGATGAGCATAATTCAGATATGCAAGCAGAATTGAATGTAAATTTCACAGTGGCTAATATTTTCAAGTTATTCTTTCCATTGCATATCATGTATCATATTACGAATGAGAGTAATAAGTATTTTACTTTCTTCTGTGAGAAATTACCATCGAGACCCCATTCTCGTCTAGACTTGGACAGATACTTCTGAAGAAGACACATTTTCTTTGGATTGACAATGCTTATGAACAGAGTAAAGAAGCATACAATAGCAGAATATTGGACAAAAAAATCCCCTTATTGCCACTCCACAATTTTCAGACTACATGTCCAGGGATCAATATCTTTTACTCTTTTACACTTCAATGACAAAACACAAGATAAAGAAGGATTGCAGAAATTGAGACCTGTTGAATATTTTAGACATACTTATAGTGAATTATTCTCACTATTTCAAAACCTCTGCATTGATGAAAGCCTTATGCTATTCATAGAGTGCCTTTCGTTCAAACAACATTCCTTCCAAAAGACACAGGTTTGGTGTAAGTGTTTGTGCAATGTGATTGTCAGACTGGTTATATTCTAGACTTCATTGTGTACACAGGCAATACAACAAAAATTGATGACTGTGACCTTGGGGTGTCAGGGGCTGTGGTACAAACCCTCGCTACAAAGTACCTACATAAAGGGCACAGCTTATGGCTAGACAGTTGGTACTCCAGTCCTCTTCTTTATAACTGGCTACATATAAATGGAACAAATGCCTGTGGCACTTTTAGAAGTAACAAAAGGAATGCCAAGACTCACAGCAAAATTAGAGAAGGGACAGTTAGAATCTGCATATAGACAATATGGTAGCACTAAATTGGTTGGACAGATGAGAGGTATGTATGCTAACTACTTTCCACACTTGACTCGAGACCAACAGGAAAAGTGGACTAAAGACAAACATGCAAATAATGAAACCTGACTTTTATGGACTACAATAAGAATATGGGTGCTGTTGATAGGTCAAATTATGATAGGCTCCCTCGAGTGTGCAAGGAAGACTTTGAAGTGGTATAGGAAACTCTTCTTTCATCTGTTTGAGATGACACTTCTGAATACACACTTACTGTAGAATTTCAAAACTGGTAAGAATGTCACACTAGCTGACTTTCAACTTTAATCACTGAACTTTTCCAAGAATTCCATATACCAAGACTAACAAGTAAACCTGGGAGACCTTTATGTGAGGACCACCCCACAAGACTGACAAAACATTTTATCTCACTATACCATCGACACCAAATAAAAAAATATCCTGCCAGAAGGTGTCATGTGTGTTTAAATGCAATGTAAGTTTTACACCCCTGTTTTGAAATTTACCATACACAAATCACATTTTGAAAGTAGAGGTGGTAATTTTGTCTATGTATAATTTATAGTTATATCTGCTTCATACTCATAGAATATTAAATACATTAAAATTTGAATACCCCTAAATTGTTCATAAATTTCAGTTCATCAATATTTTGGCACAGTGTCACTTTAAAAATTAAGACCTCAAAATTCAGACTGCATAGCAGCTTTTCATTGACGTTTTCCATTTTGGCCCTTGGACAAACCTTTGTAAAGTGTGTTGTGTGGTATCTTGTTCCTATTATGAAACTTTACTTTTTGTTACGTCAGTTTTTTTTCCATATTGATTATTGCATAAGCTAATTATGCCATCAATGTACTGTGTAAATTATGATACAAAAAGATAGTCGAGAAATTGTTTCAGAAAGATTTAAAAAGCTAAAGTGCATATCAGATGAGAGTATCAAAAAGAACAATAAAAAGAATTGTTTAAAGAATGCAAACAAAACATAAATCAGAGCACATCTTTGGATTTCCAGATAAAAAGCGCAGCATTCCAATATGAGTGATAAATCTTGATAACTTTGACAAATGTGTTACAAGGATTCAAAATATTTTTTTCCGCAAAAATGGTGCTCTTACAATAGTTGAATTATTTTAAAATAAACCATTAACATTCAGGGCAGTAAGTCATCCTTAAACAGAATAGTGAGAACTGGATTTTAAATGGAAAAAATACTAAAACAGAAAATGCTTATAGAAAAGCGTGACATTCATTCTAAACATCCCTGGTGAAGAGTATGTGGTATTGAACAACTTTAATAAATTTGTCTGTAATTGATGTATGCATGCAATAATACAAACACAACTAATTCAGTCAGTATTTTGTGTAGACATTTTTCTGCAAGGACTGTACCGCTTTTCTAACGAGTGCATTATCAGAGTACCATATGAAGCTGATGCAACAATTCGCTTAATGCTGTCCACAGCAAGAAGATGGTTGCATAACGTGTTTGTAGCTATATTAGTACTATGGAAGCCAATCCAAGCACTTCACTGCTAGAAAAAAAACTGTGGTGAGAAAGTATTGGCAACAAACTGCGAAATACTTGCAGCCGTGTAGGAGGAATTAATCACAAAATAGTTCTGTTGAATCTTGGTTTGGCAAGTTAATGGAAAATAGTGGTAAGGAACAAGGTGACAGTGAAACTGCTGAGGAACAGGTAGCAGAACTGGGGACTAAAATAGATGAAATGCAAACTAAATCAGTATCTGTACTTTAGACCTCCAATTTGTCTTTTATTTAATTAGAGCAATTTTCATCCCCTACAGGTGCAAGCCATTCTATTACTACAGGAAGTTCATAAGTAGATTATTTTGAACTTGTCATAATTTGTAACAAAATTGCAGAGGAAACCAATAGACATGCAGCTCAGATTAAAGCTAAAGAGGTAGATCCAAAATGGGAAGATGCAAATTAAGAAGTCATACATGCCTATTTAAAGTGTGTGTGTAAGATGGTGGATTTACCTGAAATTAGATATTTTTGGAGGAAGTTTTGCACCTGTCCGATTGTAAACCAAGCATGACCTTGCTGCTCTTTAAAAAAAAATAATTCACAATACTTTTCTGTGAATAACAAATCTGCAAAGCCACAATTAGCTGAGGTTTATGATTACCTGTATAAGGTATGACCTGCTTTAGACCCGAGAGGTTTGCAGATATCTACAATCCAGATTGCAATCTGTTGAAGCAATGGTAGGTTTCAAAGTGAAATTCTTTGTAAAACAGTATGCCTGCTAAACCGAAGTGGGGGGGGGGGGGGGGGGAATAAAAACTTGGGGTATTTATTAGCATGTAAAATCTATCTGGGGGGGGGGGGGAATGAAAGAAATGTTCTACTTGGACAGGTTGTTTTAAATGCATAAAAATATATAGGGTTATTGCATCATGTCTGTTTTGATCATTTTCTTCTATGCAACTAATGAAATTGGTTTTAAATAAGAAAATATATGTGTGGTACAACTCATGCTAGAAGGAAGGACTGGCCAAAAGAATTTGCAAAGCTGGAACAGGTGAATGTGAAAAAGAATGAGTCTTATGAACTGCAACACAGTGCAGTTGCAGTTTGCTATGATTATAGGGACATTTTTGTCTACCAATTCTGATCCTAAGAGATGGTGAGGTAGAAAGGAAGTGTGGCAGGGGAAAAGAAAAATACCTTGTCTTAAATGCAGTGATGAAACTATACTCATGGTAGGGATTGACCTCGCAGACCAAAGGAGGGAATATTACGGTGTTGGCTGGTCCTCAAAAAAGTTGTGCAAATACTTGTTCCATTTTGTAGTGGGTGTTGGTATTAAAGGTTTCATAATATAAAACACTTCAAGCAAACCTGCTGCAACAGTTCATGGCAACAGACTTCTTTACAGGCATAATTTATTACACAGCTAATTGTAAGCTTTAAAGCATGCAAATGTGGGATTTTAGTGCAGCTGTTGTCTGCTACCCATCTGCCAAGTTTCTTTCACACTCTTGTGAAAATTAAAGATTGTGAGAAAAGGTATGCTCTGTGCACAGTTAGGAAAACATCAGGTTGAGGCATACAATCACAATACATATGTAGACATTGTGATTATTAGGGCCCGGAAGTTGTTCTAAAAATGAGCTGTATAAAAAAAATTGCACATAAAAGGGAAAAAAAAGACCTAATAAAAATTAATTTCTTTCATAATGATAAATTAATAACTGTCACAGACAAATAATGCAATTATTACTACTAAATGATAAATAAATTCAAAATTAATCAGGTCATTTTCAATTTTATAAAATATGAAAAAAGTTACTTTACCCATTAGCCAAAACATACCTTAGCGTTGCAGTACACCACTATGTTCATCTTAAAGTTATCAAAAGTAAAGGAACGGTGGTTGTTAGCTAAAACTGTTTTATACTTTGAGAAACTACTCCCCACTTCGACAGACATTATAGGTGCATATTTAAACAACACTGTCACTGCATTTTAATCCTGCTCAAAAACATCAGTTCTGAAGTTTTCTCGTGACAAGATATTGGCAATCTGACAAACTGTTTGGTATCCTTTATTTTTGTCAAACACAAATTTTAGTTTCTGTTTAATTTTTCCCCAATCTCACCTTTTACATTTTGTATCCTCTCTTCCACAATCCTCATTAACTTAATCTACTTATCCAATGTCATGCTACTTTCTTCAAGGCGGGTTTTGGTATCCGTCAGAAATGTAAAGTTTGATTTAGTGAAAGCTAATTTACTTTGGATTTTAGTATCAGAAAACAGATCCTGTGCACTCTCAATTGCCTTAGAATCTACTCTAATCTATTCACCACTTCTCTCACTATTTGAAAATTGTCACAGTGCTATATACATGCAGTTAATCATGTACCTCAGCGTGTTAAAATGGGTGCCGGGGCAAAGCTACATTAGGAGCTTTTTCTTTGGGTTTGGCGCTTTCAAAAATATTTTCTTTACTGTGAAAATTAGTGTATCTACTTCTGAAAATGTTGATTTGACCTGTTCCGCAATTCGATGAAAACTATGGGCCAAACACGTAACATACGCAATCTTAATGTAAAATGATTGGATCGATTTTGCTGCCTTTAACATGTAAGGTGCTGCATCTTTTAGGAAGAGGAGCACGTCATGCTGTATTCCACTAAGCCACAATAAACACATAGATAATCAAACAGTGGTTAACAGCTTCCATAACCTCTGAGTTCAGAAGAAACATTTGTCCGGCACTAGTAGCTTCTAGCGTATCTATCACTACATTGGCTATATAACACCCCTCTGAATCGGTTGTCTCATCAATTGATACATAATTTTTCCATTCACACATTCATGTATTCGGTTTAACGTGTCTTCATAACATTTTTGTAGGTAACTTTTACGCAAAGTTGATTCATCTGGAATTGTATGACCAGTGTGACGTTTAAGAAAATCTTGTAATTTGGAATTATTTAATTTTCCTAACAGAATATTTGCACTAACAAACACTTGACATAATTCTTTATAAAAGGATGACTTGTTATGACGTCAAAGCCATTTCTTTTAACAGTGACTGTGATGCTTGTCCTTTTTTTTTTTTTTTTTTTTCACATTTTGAAGAGCTCGCAATTGCTTTTCCTGCCCAACATGTAAGGTGAACCGTTTGTCTGCAGCAACTTTAAATTCACACGCTTTACAGAACAATACAGTTCCATCAGTAGATAATGTTTCCGCCAAACTCTGCAACAAACTTTTTCAAACAGGATGCAGTTGACTGTTTTTGTTTCGGCATTTCAATTCCGCAACACAACAAATTTACACACCTCACAAACTACTCTCCTTACTGCGACACTTCTAGCTCCAGAAGTCCTGACTGATGCAATCCACACGTATTGCATGATGTAATCGGCGATTCCTCAAATTGATGTCATAAATTCACCAGCACTGTTAGGACGCTGACCTGTGTTAATTACATGTTTACCACACTTACAAACTATTTCATAAAAGATATATAAATGAACTTTTAATCACAGATTATTTTAAAATCGCCCAAAAAGCCCATGGGGTCAGGTTCAGGTCTGCCATGGGAGTCGAACCCGGGGCTACCAAATGTGGGCTACAGATGAAAATGCCGTATAAAACATTTGTTCCAGAATGCACTTAATTTCCAATAAGCATTGTCTATGACTTCAGAAAAAAGATGACTTTTCATCAAAATCTGGGCCCTAGTGATTATGTAGAATTGGGTGCTTCCTCAATTTTAATCATAATAAACCGGTGGAAATTCAAAACTTAACACAAGTACATTCATACAAAACTAAATTTTGCAGGAAAATGTCAGTCATTTACCTTCACTGGAATGTCTTCACTGCTATAATGGTTGGTATGTTAACATTATTGGATGTTGGGATAGCCGACATGGAAAATTCAGTGCCATGGCCGGGATTTGAACCACGGATGTCCTGGTTCCTCTCCAGTCATACATTGAGCTACCATGGCCAACGTACCATCCTGACATTAAATTCTCCAATTGACTCATTTTCCCGGTAAGCCACTAGGGGATCTCGTATCCGAGATATACCATTTGTGACGACTATCATAAGTACTTGAATCCCAGCCTTCATCATTAAACTCTTATTATTTAAGTTAATTGATAGAAATTGATCATTTCTTCACACTAACCGTGTATAGGCTAAGGTTTTGGATAGTTAGTCAACATGAAAAATTCAATGCTGTGGCCGGGATTTGAACCACGGATCTTCTGGTTTCCATCCAGTCACTCTTACCCATTGAGCCATCATGGCCAACATGCCATGCTGACAGTTAAAATCTCCAATTGATTCATATTTTCCCATTAAACCACTAGGGGCTCTCTTATCCAAGATACGGTTTGTGGCAACTTACCAACGTAAGTACTTGAATCCCTGGCTTCATTAAATTCAAATTTTTTTAAGAGTTCGGTATAATTTTAGTTCCTCAAAATAAATATAGTATTAAAAATTTACTGCATTTATCTTTTAATTCCTAATAAAAAAATCTGTTATTTATCAATTTAATTGTTTTGATTTTAATAAAGCTTATGTTGGAAAGACAAAACGTAATTTGGAAACCAGAATGAAAGAACATTCGTAAGATTAAGTACAAACAGACTGATAAATTGGCTGTAGCAGATAATTTTTGGTCATTTAATCATGAAACAAATCCAGAAGTTAAATTATTAAAACAATTAAATGGTCCGATAGTCGTAATGGTTTGGGAAAAGATATTTATTTTAAAAAATATTGCATAATGATTTTTGAAATACCGGCAGTCGATTCTGTTTTTAAATTTGTTTCATTTTCAGATTTTGGTAGTACTGACAAAAACATAGTGACATCTAGCGACTGTAATGTTGACGAGGTTGTTTAAGGCTCTGGCTGAGGATGTGAATAAAATTTTCATAATATGGCGATCCTAATAAGTTTATAAGTGATCTTTCATTTCTTATAAGTGAAGTTTTTGTTACTAATCATTATATTTGTTTATATTTGTTTGCTACACTGTTATGCTGTCTGATTAAAATGTTGCCTCTATAAGCATCACAGCAAAACTGTGATGAAGGGACAAATTTATTTTTAATATTTAGGTGGGAAAATTCTAATAGTACAGTAATACAGTATTAACCTACAAACGTCATTAGGGGAGCAGTGACAAGCATTATGTAATCAGGTGCTGTTAAGAAATAACTATTGAGTTCAAATTACATTAGCAGTAGCAATATGGAGATGAGCAAGGTAGTTAATTAAGAAAACTACCCCCAGTCTTAAGCAGGGAGTAGTGAGATCAAAATAATGATAAATTAGGCAAATAATGAAGTCTAGAATAAAACGAGAATTTGTTGGAAAGTAAGATTAGGCACTGTGAAAGCAGGCCAATGGTTTGGGGACAGATAAACATTTTTTATGCAGCGAATGCTAGCACACTTAGGTTTATTTCAATGACAGATTAACAAATTTGTGCACCAGTTCGACAAATTATATGCCAAAACACATGGCTAGTAGGAACAGCTAGAGCAACAAAGTTTACATCTGCATATACTGCTAGAACGTCAGGTCAGCGAATACAGTTTAGCTGAAATATGCTCTGGGCTAAGAGTCTTACAAAGAGAGGTAACTGGTGTGTGAGGAGATTAAAGCCACACCTATGGAGTTGGAAAGCATGTACCAATAAATAGAAGCTGACATGAATGGCTTGAAACAGCAACAGTGTTTCAAATGGGATGATGTTTGTCCTTGAGCGCTGCTGGGTGAGCAACCAATCGGAGTACTGTATTGCATTCTACCTATGTGGTGTGATGAGCACCAAACTAATCCGTCTCTATTTGTGCTAAGACAAAAATTCAGATTTTGCAAAAACTGATCCATGAGGAAGGAGAGAGTAATGTATTTAACATAACTGTAAAAACCGCATATTTTTAGCTCAAATAGTTTTCCTAATACAATTAAAGTAGATACAATTATATTATAACAATTCATAGCATTGTGGTGAATATTATTGGTTGGCATGTATTCATGAACGTATATTTGAAATAATTCAGAACTGAAATGTGTAACGGGATTATATTTTCGTTCATCTTCAACTAATAAGAAGCAAGCCAACTTTTTGTAAGATCCAAGTCGAGTTTTAATCTACTGAGAGTCGTGAGATCTTTTCTCAGGTGTGGATGCGGATTTTTGGTGAAAATAAAATTTAGATGAGTCCAATTTTGTAATATATTATTTAATTATATAATATGAACTATGATTCACTCTTATCTATTATAAATATTGAATAACACTTTTTGAATCTTATTAATTTTCCTTTACAATTACAATCATCGTAACATCTTTCCTCCTTCTCCAGCAAGACACAAGATTCTCACTTTTTCTAGATTATTCATTTTCTTGTCCCCATAGCAATTCCCACCTTATTTTGTGATTGGCCGATTCACCGACACGTCATCACACCACGTCACACCACTACTTCGGCCAATCACACAACTACATACATTTTTATATATATTTACAATTCCCACGAACATAAAAATACTGTTACAAATGCCCCTCTTCGAAATATATGGAAAATAACCAAATAAAGGAATTAACAATCTGTTTCCATATATTTCGAAGAATGGCCCCAATTAACAATTTCGTTTACAACAATGAACTGTAACATAAATATAACATACATAAAACACAACAATAAATGAACATTAATTAAAATACAACAATATATTGACATTTAACAATAATATACATGTTTTATTATTTAACTATTTTAACAATAAGTACTCCGTTGATTACAAATCTCTTGTATCCACACTTGCTTCTAGAAATGCTTATCTTATAGCTATGGGTAAAGGTCGGCTTTTATGTGTATAGGGAGCAGTATCATTCACTTTAAATGTGTGTGTGTATTTGTTGCACAGTCCAGGTTTTGAACTAAAGGCTTTTCTATTCTTTAATATACACAATTTCAACTGTTCTTTTCTCGCTTGGTCTAAATTGTATGTGTTTTCTAACTTGTAATATTCTCTGGAATTCTATTTCTTCTTCCACTTGGCTTCCGCCGTTCTTATCTTGTATTGTATATAATTGGCAACAATGCTTTTCAAGGTCAGTTACATTATTTTGCAATCCATCAATAATTAAATTCTTCCCACAATTTTCATTTTCATCGTATTCAATATTACCATTTTCTTGCAAAAGTATATCTTCCACAAAAAACCTTTCATTATTTATATTATCCCTTTTCTCTTCTTTTCTTCCATCTTCTTCCAATAATTTTATTACTAATAAATCATTTTCTGTCTTAACCTTCATTTCATGCATTTCGAAATTCAATACACTTTGCCATTCATATAATAAATCATTACCCACAATTACATCTCTTGCCAAATGTGGAATTACCAACGCAATGAAATTGAAATTCCATTCACCTATTCGGCCCTTAATTAATACTTGATATTTAATCCTATCCTTTTTCTTCCCAATTGCAGTACTGCAGTAAACGTTACACACATTTAAATATTCCACTTTATAGTTAGCTAACAGATTTTTAAACAATTCCTCACTTATCACAGTAGAACTGGCTCCAGTATCAATCAAGGCTGTATATTCTTTATCCCATAGGTAAATAATTACCTGAGGTGGGTTAACTAATTCCTTATTTTTCTGCAAGAGAGTGAGCTTATTTCCATTATCTTCAACTTTCAATTCGCCCTGTGTCATCCTCACCGAACCACTTTCCAGAGCACAAAATGATTTGGTTTTTAGTTTTCCATCTCCCTCTGATTATTACTTTCATTGTTGGTTAGGTTGGTGCTATCGTTTATACTCACATCATTCTCTGTGCTTTGTGTATCTTCGACTCTTTCATTTTGATTACTTCTTTCAAATCTCACACCCCTAAAATCTCTTTGATTTGCACTAAATAAACTAGTACCTCTACCCCTATTAAAATTACTTATTCGCTGATTATTTCCTCGATAAAATCTTACATGGTTTATTTGATCATTTCTTCCAATTCTCGTCGACTGATTGTTATGATAATTCCTTTGCACATTATTTTGAACTCCACTTCCTGTTCCGGGAATTACAGATTCATAAGTTCGTCTAGGATCATAACCTCTTCCTTCAAATCTTTGATTTCTCACGGGTGCCCCGCCCCAATTTAAACTCGTCCTATTATTCCTATTTGTAGGTTGTGATTCCTGTCGATTTCTTCCTCGCTCAATATGGACGTTATTATAGTTACCATCACAGGATGTAGTATCATTAATGAGGTTATGTGCTTCAAATTCGGATAATAATTCAATCATATCAGAGAAATCGATAGGCTTAGCCACAATTAAATGATTTCTGATATGTGGTGGATAATGACGTATTAGCATGTTGACAATTTCTGTCTCAGAAATTTCGGGATTGATCAACTTACTTTTGTTTGCTAATTTTAAGAAATATTCAGTCATAGAAATCCCTTTTTTAAACTCAAACCTACCCGTTGCTAACTCAACTTTTATTCTTCTTTGTCTCTCAGGTCCCCAAAATCTATTTATAAACAGATTTCTGAAAGTACTGTATGTTTCATGTGAAGCCAAAGTTAACCTTAACCACTCAAGAGCATTTTTCTTCAAACAGCGTTTTACTATTACCATCCGAAATTCATTGGGAATTCTCTTAATACGGAAATATTCTTCCAATTCCCTAAGAAATACTTTTGGATTATCACCTGATTCCTCATCAAAACTTGGTGGACTAATATCATTTAGTGAATAATGTACACATTCATTTTGACCTAGACTGTGGAGTTGTGTGTGTGAGGACATGTTCTGTGTGTTTCTGTGATAATTAATATCATTATCTGGACTCACAAAATCACTACATTCACTTACTACATCACTAGACTTCTGATGATTGCTTAATTCACCTGGTAAGTCACAATCGTTTATATTTGTAATTCTAGACATTTCTTTCCCGTTATTTACTTTTCTAGCCTGTAATGCAATTACAACTTGTGTCAATTTTCCTAAGTTATCCTTTTCTTTTTCAAAATGTTCTTTTACCTCTTTAATTTGCAAAATTACTTCTTTTACTTTACTTATCTCATCAATTTGTAACTTTATTTCCTCTTGGTGTATCTTACTTTCATCATGTTGTAATTGCATTTCAGAACAAATTACATTGATTCTTTGTTCTACTTTATCTCCTAATTCTTCTCTTTGTTTTTGTGTTATTTCTGCCTGTTGTATCCTAAATGTTTCTAACTCTTTGTTTAATTCCATTCTTATTTCTTGTTTCACTATGTCCTGACCTAACCTAGTTTCCTGAATTATCTCTCTCAACTCATTGACTTCCTTTCTATTCTCATCCTTATTAATTTCTATAATCTGCATGAGCCTTTCCATATTATCCCTACACTCTTTTCTCCCTTCTCTAATCTCCTGTGAAATTTCAGATTTTAATTCCTGTTTTAGCTTCTGTAATAAATTAATTTCTAAGTTACTCACATTTTGTGCTAGTTCCTGTCTTACTCCTACATCTAAATCATTCATTTTCTTAGTTAAATCGTTTACATTTTGTTCTATTTTAGAATCTAAATTACTCATTTCTGATTTTACATCTTTCATTCTAGAATCTAAATTACTCATTTCAGATTTAACATCTCTCATTCTAAAATCTAAATTCTTTGCATTTTGTTCTATTTTAGAATCTAAATTACTCATTTCAGATTTAACATCTATTTCTGATTTTACATCTCTCATTCTAAAATCTAAATTCTTTGCATTTTGTTCTATTTTAGAATCTAAATTACTTAACATTCTTGTTATTCTTTCCAACATTGACTCATTATCTATGCTTAATCTTGCATCCTCCCTATTCATTCCTACACTATCAGTAACTTCTCCTTCCACTATTATTTCTTTTCTACTCGCCATCTTTTTAACTATTTTCTGATTTCTTAACATAAATCTACTACTACTATTATTATTATTATTTTTTTTTTTTTTTTTAATTTCACTCACTTAAACCAGTTCTCGTTTTCTTCTTTCTTCTCTCTTCTTTCTTCTTTCCTTTTAAATTCCCACGGAGCTGCACGATGCTTTAATCTCCTCTTCTTTATCCTATTCGAGCCCCACACGTTGCTGCGCCATTTGTAACGGGATTTATATTTTCGTTCTCCATTATGGCGGTCGGTATAATACTTTCTTTCACTCCAGAATCATGATTTTCCATCGCTCTTTCTATGCTAGTCGCCATGTTTCACCCATAAGACAGCACTAACGGCGCAGTTACTCGAATATAGTTAATTTAATCAATTCTTTTTTTCTTCTATCAAAAGTAATACTGGCTAGCGCCAAATGATAGATTCACAGATTAAGACAAAATGATATATAATTTTCTTGGAGATTTTATAATCATCGTAACATCTTTCCTCCTCCTCCAGCAAGACACAAGATTCTCACTTTTTCTAGATTATTCATTTTCTTGTCCCCATAGCAATTCCCACCTTATTTTGTGATTGGCCGATTCACTGACACGTCATCACACCACGTCCCGCTTACTACTGCCAGAACAATCCAATTGAGTTAATGTGGGCTCAAATTGTGTTGCAAACAGAAATAATACTTTTAAACTGACATTGAACGACTTGTTCACGAAGAAATTGACAAGGAGCACGACAAGATTGGGAAAACTGAGACATCAGATAAACCAGATGACTTTTGGAAAGAAATAGCACATAACTAATTTTTGAAACCTATTATAAATTTGCAGTACTCAGACGTTGAAGACAATGACAATGACGAATTATCTCTTCACGTAAGTAGCATTGCCAGAAACGGCCCCACCAGAGGAGGAAGTTTTACCAAGAGCCATGACACCCTTCAACACTTCTACCCTGAAAGAGAGCACCAGAAGAGATGATAGGAAATCATAATGGAGATGAAATGGTGGGACAGGAAATTCAGGGGATGTAATTAAGCTACCCAGCATTTGCCTGGCAACCTGAGAGCACCCTCCCCCGAAAAAAACCCATTGGTCCTGTAGGTCAGCCTTGGGAATTGAACCTGGACCTCCCAAATGCGGGCCACAGATGAAATCACCTGAGCCATTCTGTTCAGTAATGACAATGGTCACTGCTTCCGTATACTCAGGAAGAGACCTTTTACGGTTCCTGGAAGTGTATAAAGCTTAGAGGAAAGTGACAGTTTGCATTGTACACTTAGTTCTTTTCCAGGGCTTACAGCAAATTCATTCACTTTGTAAATACCATGATGTATCAGTCTGTTTTCATCGTAATTCCATTTTTATACTCGGTTCCAATAAAGGATATTATGTATCATGTTAAGGTTTAAAATATTACCTTATATTGTACATTCTTGTTTAAAACTCATTTCATTTGATCGATTACATTTAACGGCCGTAATAACAAATCTAGAGTACAGTATTCTGATCCTTCACAATCAGTAATATGAAGTAGGAAAATACTTTAAAAGAGAAATATTTAGCAAGGCTCAAATTTAGAACCTGTTCTTGTTGGCTTAACTTATTATGTTGCTACTGAACCTCATACTTACTTTTACTAGCACCGTAGCAAATGTGTGCATATATTATTCAGGTGGTATCAGTGGCGTACCTTGCCCAAATTTACTGTGGCTTATTGTGCAAAATCGTATGGTCTGAGTCCATAAATGTCCTATTTCAAATTGTTCTCTCGACATCTCTCTATAACCCTTAATGTTGCTCTGTCAAATTCTGAAACATCCTGCATATAATTTGCACCTATAATGTATATTTAACTACTCTAACTGGAACAGAGTTCCATTGTACCACAAAATAAACAAGTAAAGATACAATTCAATATTCTAAACAACTATAAGTATTTTCATGGTTTTCATTGTCAAATCAGTGCACATTACAAAAAAAAATATTTTGATAAAGGTCCATGTTCAGTAAAATAAGATTTTTTGCTTTCAAAATAGGTATAATTAGAGTATCAGGCTTTCCAGATATTTGATTCTAGCAGTGTTCATGAACCAGCTTAAGAAACCCAAGCCACTCTTTCCAGTAGTCAAATATAGTTAAGAAAATATACATTCCATTATGTACACTTCGTAAATTCCATTTATAACTTCTTTTAATTACAATAGTGGTATTAAGTCTTAACTTGTATATAGTTGTCATTGGATTTCTTTGGGTTTTATTCATTGGGTCTTGGTCTGATCCTTACCTCCAGACTCTTGGCACAATAGCTTATATTCCACCAACTGAGCTATTAGACCACCCGATATGTGAAATTAAATGTTCTCTATTCTTGGAAAGGTTTTATTTCTTGTTTATTGTAATTAATATTAAGCAAGGACAGAGCAACCACTAATTTTTTCTTTGTAAGCTTTAGGATTTTACAATGATTAATTTGTATAAAATCCATTTGATGTTTTTCAAAAGTATTAAGTATAGACATATCTACAAAAGCCATTTTTTTTAAATTAATGATATAAAACACTCTATACCCTCAATTCTAAGATATTTTGTAATTTCTTTATAGTTGGGTAAATTTTTCTTCATACTTGTATCTTATAAAAAAACAAATGGAAGCAAGCCTTGGTCTACTTTGTATGCAGCATGCTACAAACTGTTCTTTATAACAAACCCATTTAATTATGGTTTAATTGGTTATCAGCAATGCCATTGTTAATATTTCAACCACCAACTAAATCTAAGTTACTGTGTAAAGAGTGAAGGAGAAAACCACTATTGATTGGTTGACAGGTCACCTATGAGGGCCATTTGAGAAGTTCTCAGCCTTAAACAGAAATGGCGCAACTAATGCAGTTGCGCTTTTACCTTTAATTTGATGGTTCTATAGCTGATAATTTTCAAGCCATTTTATTGGTTGATGCATACAGCTATCTGAAGCAACATATTTATCTATATATGCTGGTTTGGATAAAATTATCATGCAGTTGTCAAATTCTCTGTAAAAATTTGTCACTGTATTTTGTGCAAAGTTGGATTTACCTACAGCAGATCAAGGGAGAATGTGAATGAATATCTCTGAGCAGTTTAGAGAGACTGACAGTAACAAAATGGATGGTACTTGGATTCAGTATACCCCAAAATTCAAACAGCAGTCAAAACAGTTAAAAGAAGCCTGTTCAGTACCAAAAAAGTCCCATAAGCAGGAGAGACCCAGGCATCAAAGTTTTGGGATGCTTAGGGCATTTTGCTTATTACCTTGAAAAGGGTAAAATTGTAATCGGGTGCCAGCATTCAAGAGAAAAGGCCTGATTTGCAGAGAAAAGAAACCATCCTTACAAACAAGTCCACAAGTGTGTTTTGGCAATTTCAAAACGGATGGATTATGGATTTGTACAAATTGTTGGAACATCCACTCTACTCCCAGATATCAATTTTGTTTTCCCAATGCTCAAGAATTTCATAGCAGGACAGGATTTCTTTTTCAAAACAGACAGTAGTAACTTTAGATGCCTATTTTGCAGAGCTTACAGAAAACTTCTACTGGAATAGGATAACGATGCTAGAACTTCACTAGAATAGGCATATGCTTTTGAAGGAGATTATGTTGAAAATGAATAACCCTAAAACAATTTGGCTTTTTCATTGTTGGGCCAGTAACTTTTCAGATAGATATTGCACCTTACCAGTTAGACAAGACTGCTTTGATTTGCTCATCAAAATTCTCCATATACTGAAGATGATTACAGAATTACTGTTGCCCAAAACTCCATATTCAGAATTAATATATCTGATATAATTTAATAACACTGGGCAACAAAATACAAATTTTTTAATGTTTCCAGCATTTGAGTTAATTCTTACTAATTTTGAGTTAAGAAAAACGAATGACAATGGAGAATTTTTCTTAGCTCTAGTTTGTGATATACACTAGTTGGAAGTATTTCATATTAACGGATTAAGAGAAAGATACATTTTAATTACATATGCTAACAGAATTGAAAGTGCATTTGATTTTTTAAAATGGATAGTTACATCCTGAGAGTTCTAAATTGCTGGAGAAATACCTCGCAGATGGTCATGTCTGAAAAGAGTGAATCATGTGGTGTCTTCGTGAGATCGTCTTTTAGCTTGCCTCTTGTAAGGGAGTTCGGGAGCATCCCTACACAAAAACAGTAATCCACAAGCACTGCTTCATTCCAACAGCCATGATAACCGAAATGTCCTGATGGAATCTTTCTCCATGTTCATGACTAACGGCTTCATAACTAAGGGAAAAAGTCTAGGTGCAAATGGAGAAAATTGATTTTAACAGACACATTGCATCCAAGGTTGTGGTATTTTTGCAGGAGCACTGTCACCAAACCAACTCCCAAAAATAAATTTCCCCCAAATTGAGAATGTTAACACTAAAAAAATGAAATGTCACTTTATTTCCAAAGCAAGAGCTAATCTGTAATTTTTGTGGTTTTTTTTTAAATTCATTAGTTGGAAATGCATATGAATTGATTATTTTTGAGCCTGAAACATTTTCATTCTTGCCCAGTGTAACTGGTACCATTGTATGTGCACGTCAAATCTTGTACATTTATTGTCAAAAGTGAACAATAATTAAACTGAAAATGTGTATTGGATTCTCTTTTGCAGAAAATACGGACAATTGATCTAGATGGAAAAACGATAAAGTTACAAATTGTAAGTATTACATTTGAAGTCCTAAATAAGTTGATTTTTTTATATAATTGATTCAAATTCTATTTTTCTTAGTTTAGATAAGTATAGTATCTTTTAAATATTCAGTAATATTTAAATATAATCCAAATTTATGCACATATTAGCTTAAGTTTTTGCAAAGTTAAAAGAAAGCACATATAGCTTCCGAGTATATATGTAATAAAATTCTACAAAAACAAAATATTTCCTGTGTGAAACATTATATTTAGATATGTAAATGTCCTCATTACCTTGAACTACGTAGTTTTCTTCTTATGAACCATTTTGTTTGCTCTTGCTATATTTTATAATAGGCATGGTTTCTCATTTGTACTACATTTAATTTCATGTTTCATAGAAATAGATTATACAACTTTTACCTATAGCAAGTAGAGCTATTGCATTCTGCCAAAAATTTGATATTGACAAATTTCCTAGGCAGTACATTTTTAAGTGCTGTGAATGCGCGCGTGTTTTAGTTCCAGTTACCCTTTGCATGAAAATATTTTAAAGTTTTGATTCTAAAGCTAGTTTTAAGTTTTTATCCAAACACCAAATGTTTAAATTATTTGCATTATATATCTTGAACTTTTTTGGAATAGCTGTGATGTCCTTTTCATTCTAAATAACTTTCGTACAATTGGTAAGCCATAAAAAGATTTGTCAGGCTTACAGGAAGCATGGATCTTAAGGTGTTTTTGTGGTGTTAACCATTCCTCTGACAATTTTTTAATTTTTTACTAGCCAGTAAGAATGATTCTTTTGTAAGAATAACTTAAAATGGGCAGAAAAGGTCTTAAGAATGTAACACATCAAAAACTGTTTTGAAAATGTATCATACCATATGTGAGCCAAGCCTTTTGTAATGTTTAATTCATTACATCTTGCTTTTTTTTAATTCACCATAATATATAAAGCATTTGATTTTTTACAGTGGGATACAGCTGGACAAGAGCGCTTCCGAACTATCACATCAAGCTACTACAGAGGAGCACATGGCATAATTGTAGTATATGATTGCACAGATCAGGAATCCTTTAGCAATGTGAAGCAGTGGCTAGAAGAAATTGATCGCTATGCTTGTGATAATGTTAATAAACTTTTGGTAGGAAACAAATGTGATCTTACAACCAAGAAAGTTGTTGACTTCACAACAGCAAAGGTGAGAGAATTCACACATTCTCTTGAAATTTTGTTCCTAGTTTTATGAACTAAACATCCATGTTTAAACATATATGCTTTTCAATGGTAATTGATTGTTCTTTCATACAGCCATTGAAGGATAACCTTGGAAAGATAGAATCAGACTGAAAAATTCAGTGTCATAGTTAAGATTTGAACTATGAATCTTTGATTTATGTATGGTCTCTATCTTAGCTACTACTGCAACATGCCATTGCAATATTAAATATTCCAACTGAACTTGCATATTTCCCAGTAAACCTCAAGGAAATCTCCAAGTTCATTTTGAGATGAAAAGTAAATTGGATAATGGGCTGGGAGAGGTATGGAGGATGGAAGAAAATACAAAGGAGTTTTGGAATGCTATGCATCAAATATAAAAACTTAGTGGAATAGCCGATAACTTGTTGATTTCTATAAGAGCCTAGAAAAGGAAAATGTCACATTAGGTAAATGAACAAGAGGCATGGTTACGAACTGGTGTTTGTAGATTTAAAGGATTTAGAAATGGTATACCACAGGAACAATGTCCCTTCAGTGGTCTTAAGGAGGATCAACTGTATTTGGATATAAAGAAATTGGCATGGAGGAAAGCACTTCTTTCCGAAAAATTGTTTGAAATAGAAGTGTCATAAGAGGTTTGCTCTATAAATGCAGTAAGATATTTTGTGGGTGTGGGTGTCTTACGTCCTCCAGCGCTAAGTCAAATTGGACGATGAATGAAATGGATGAAATGATGCTCAAATGAGTCCGGGGTCCATGGAGCTTAGTTACCCGACATTCGTCTATCAGGATAAGGAAAAACCCAGAAAAAACCTTATCCAGGTAACTTACCCTAACCGAGATTCGAACTCGGGACCTCTTGAACATGAGGCAGACAGGCTACCATTCTATGCTAGCGAGGCAGGCAATAAGAAATTAGTTTTTTGATAAAGTCGAAAGCCATTTGAATCTGATGGTGAAAAGGGAGAACATTTACTTCAATACAATTGACAGTAGATCTTAAAAGTACACCTTTAAAATGTAAATAGGATATAACAGGCAATGACTCTGGACTAAATGCTATGTCATTCACATGCAATTTGCTTAGCATAAATATCCATTAATATATTATGTTGCCATTGAGTTTTTCAATCTGATTCTATTTTTCCTTACATGTTCTTGCTAATTCATATTTATACAGTAATACCCTGTAATTACGCTCTTCAAGGGATGTGGTCCAAATGCATAATCAGGACAGCATTATGCATGGGTATGATTTATTAGTAATGAAAAAGCAGTTTTGACAAATAAGGATGTACAATTGGACCACTTAATGGTATTGAAGCACCACAAGATTGGAATCTGTTGAATAAGAATTTTAGACATCTTTATATTTACCGCTTCTTACTTCAGTTGGAAGCCACCACTTTCCGCACTGGTAATACATTCCGTATTTTTTACTATTGTTCATAGACGAGATGAGGAAATTCCCAGAGATACAGTAAAATCCTTTTGATTTAGGATGGAATTTGCTGCTTCTACAGAATTTCTCACACAGAAACGTTTACATTTTGCAATCTTGTGCTTGTACTACATGCTATACAATGCATAAAATCCAAAGAAAAGAGTATGGAAACTACTGAAAGAAACACTTTTAAAAGTGTAAATTTTTTCATGAAAAGATATTAAATGCCAAATTTGGACTGGCAGGGTTTTCTAGGTAAAACATAAGGCTGCACTGAGAGTATGGAAACTACTGAAAGAAACACTTTTAAAAGTGTAAATTTTTTCATGAAAAGATATTAAATGCCAAATTTGGACTGGCAGGGTTTTCTAGGTAAAACATAAGGCTGCACTGATCTTTCAGTAGAGCCATACAGAACTACTTTCTCAAAAAAAATTTTAAAACCTTACATATTTCGAAAGTATTATGTATGCTTATATATAATATGTTTAAAACATTGCACATTTCGAAAGTATATGTATGCTTATATAAAATATTTTTAAAAAATTGCTAATGGTGGGATGTAAGTGTTAAAATAGGGTAAAATTATACAGCAGTGATATGAAACATCCTGACTTTATAATTAATAAACAGAATAGCTTATCAGAAGTGTAATCAGTTTTACTGTATTTGTATTCTAATTCAGTGTTCAGCGCTGCAAATAAAAGCTGCAGTATATGCACTCAATATTCACATGATGCAGAGTTTGAGAAATGTAACTTCTATATTAACAGGAATATGCAGACCAACTTGGAATTCCTTTCCTGGAAACCTCGGCTAAGAATGCAACAAATGTAGAACAGGCGTTTATGACGATGGCTGCTGAAATTAAGAACAGAGTAGGGCCACCATCATCTGCAGCAGAAACAGCTAACAAAGTAAAGATAGACCAGGGTCGACCAATAGAGACGACTAAATCTGGATGCTGCTGAAACTAGAAAACAAAAATGGTAGGTTGCTTTTCTATCCGATACATGGTTCATTTGAATGTAATTCAGGATAAACTTTTTACTTTGATCCTATGCTTTGTTTGAATTGCTTATTGCAAATATCTTAAAATTTATATTTTGCTGTTCATTTCATTTTATTCAGCCACAAAAAAAGAAATCATTGTGATGTGCCTTCTAAATACTACCATAAGTACAACATATACATTCACTATAAAAAATGCAAAAGGGAGAGTGGCACACCTATGGTATAAACCAATATTGTGAGAGACTGGCTGATAATTATCCCATTTTCATTCATATTAGTTTCTCATTTGCTTGTTGATCAGAGTGCAAAGTGCCAGTATTTTCTGTTCGGCAAGTACTGATGAATATCTTAGAAGTGAAGAAAAGTGGCAATATGATAACGGACAGTCTTGGATCACATCCATAGTGCAGTCCCTGAATTATGGCAATTAAAATTCTGATTTGCATGTTAAAATGATTACCCAGTACTTAATTTGCTTTGATTCATATACTGTTAGATACTTGATACAAAAGAATAAAAAGGTACATGCCTCATCACCCATGTGGCTTAAATAAAGCTTGCCACGAAAGCTTCAAGTCTTACAATAAAAGGTACGTTTAATTATTCCTTTTTATTCCAATTCTGACAGCAGCTCTACTCCTTCCGACTCAGATGTAGAATCTCCATACTTGTCAGTTCTACTATACCCTGTTTCTTATAACCTTGCCCCGCTGACATGTATCACTCCGCATGCATCTACCTTCCCCCTCATCCTAATTGGCTAATGCTTTCGAGCCATAGGCCATAGGCGGTGCCTTCCCGTCACATTTAAAACTGCAGTAAACGTCAAATGCCAGGAAGATTTCTAAAATCATGTAAATAAGGATATGAAGGCATGCAAAAATACAAGTTTATAATGAAACTGAACTCATGCGTTATGGAGAATCTGGTAATGGAGTAATCCCCTCCATCTCGGATTCGGATTCTGATTCTGCAGTAGCAGTTTCGCTGTCGGAACTCTCCGTAGGGTTTATAATTATGCTATTACGTTGTTGACGATGCCATCCAGCTCCCACATTTTCATTTCTTCTTTGAGCACATTATGAATAGCCTTTTTCCATGTTTCGTCGCTGATCTCCGAAAATGCTGTGGCAAGCAATGGCCTGATATCATGCAACTTAAATGTTCTATTGTTTCTCGCTACGAATCCTTTAATTTGGCTCCAAATAAGCTCAATTGGATTTAAAATCCAGTGATATGGTGGAGGCCTGAGTACCTCATGACCAGCTGACCTTGCCATTTCATCGATTACTATTCATCACAATCGCTGGCATGCTTTACAACAAGTTCCAGTAATTCTGCCTTAAGGGATTCATTTACAACTTCATTTTTTCCACGCAACCACTCAATAATGTCTTGTTTCTTCCAGGATGTATTTGGTTTCTTTTCGACACGAACGCTGTGGTAAGGAGCATTGTCCATCACAATTATGCTGCTTGGTTCCAATTTTGCTAACACACTCGCAAACCACTGCTGAAACACATGTCCATTCATATCTTCATGGTAATCACCGGTTTTCTTTGACTCAAACAGCAGTAGACCATCTTCCACAAAACCACTATCACTTCCTATATGAGTGACAATCAGTCTTCGGCCTTTTCCACTGGGATTTTTTAAACCAGAAGACATACCTTGCAAAAATGCTTGTTTTTCAGTCTTAATAGAGTCACGCCATAGTTTACTTGTAAGCCCTTCATTCACCCAAGTCTCGTCTAGGTAGTATATTTTGTGATTTGTATCCCGGTATTGTCTGATTGTCCTTAAATAACGTCTTCGCCACACAGCAATATCGCCTCTGTCTCTCAGTACATTTTTCTTGCCCCTTTTTTCATTCACAAACCCCAGCTGTATAAGCAATCTATACAGACTAGATCTGCTGAAATTGGGTAAATCTGCATCCTCATTTACAGCAGACAAAATTTTATTTATGTTAGGGAGTTTGTTTCTAAAGAAAAAACTATGTACATGACGACATACAGCAGTTTTAACGAACTCATCGCATTCTCCGAGCACGTGCTTTTCTTTATTCCTGCGTTTGCCTGGAGTGGTAAGTTTTCCTGTTTTCTCAACTTCACGTCGCGATGTTCCTATGGACCTAACACTCACACCTGTAAGTTCGGAGCACAACTGTTCGACTTCCCTCACTGACAAAGACGGATTCTTCTCTGAGTGCATTAAACACATGCAACACAATTCTTTTTTCACCGCTTTGTAATGGTTTACCCTTACGATGCTTCAGCGAAAAACTGGCGGTAGACTCTGCCATTATACATATAATAAGTACATGTGCAATAAACGATGGATAAAATAACGTATCTCTCGAACGCGCACAGTACACCTTCGAATGACAATACATGACTAATCCAGTTCAGAACAAGGTCAGTGATAAGTCATATAAACAAATATATAATTCACTACTGCTAAAGCACGTGCTATTGTGTCATCAGAAAGGCAGGCCTATATGCAAAGGAACCTCCTCTTTACTTTGTTTAAGAATTAACATGCATTTCAGATAAATTAACTCTGTTGCGTAATATATTTAATTGAAACAGTTATGAAAGTAAATATTTGACAATTCTCTTTCAACATATAAAGATATATCACCATGTTAAATAACAAACTAATTTTTACCGCAAAACAGTCTGTACCAAACAGCAGCCAATGAAAGGAGATGAGGTCACGTGACCGTTAAGAGATTACCGGGCAAGCTTACGTGAAACAAGGTATAGATCGATTTTTTGTAAGCTTATCTTGCATGTAAACGAACTTCAATGTATCCATCCTTATTACCTTCTTGTTGATTGGCTGAGGTTATTCCTGCCGTAAAGTGGTTATAGAGCATGTTGAGTGAACAGATGACATTAACTTAAATGGAATCCTTAAACTGTGCATGATTCAAGCAAATTAAGTGTTGGAAACATGCAATAAATGTATAATGAATATTTAATTCACAATTAACGGAGTATCTGGTTATGGAGCAATCCCTTCCCCTTCAGAATTTGATTCCGTGATGTCATTTTCACTGTCAGATAATTTTGTGCAAGGTGTGTGATAATCCTCAGTATTGTCTAGTGGCATCCAGTTCCCACAATTTATTTTAAGGGTAAGTAATTGCTCCGTTCAGTGTTCTCATTAATCTTCAACAATTCTGTGCTAAGCAGTGCTGTAACCTATGCCAGTTTGAATGTGTTGTTATATATCTTGCCAGAAAGCCTTTAATTTGACTCCAAATGAGCTCAGTAGTATTTAAAGTCCAATAAAATGAAGAAAGCCTAAGGACTTCGTGGTCAGCGGCTTTTGCTGCTTCATCAAGATTGTACGTGTCAGTCACTTGCATATTTTTGCACTAATTTGAGCAGTTTCAACTTGACTAGCTCTACAGTTTTTTTACATTTAGTCAATATCCTTAATTTTCCAGGAAATATTTGGTTTCTTTCTATACAAACACTGTATTATGCGGCATTGTCAATCACAGTTGTACTTTTGGGTTCTAATTTCAGCAAAACACTCAAGCCACTGTGAAATACTTCCCCGCTCATTTCCTCGTGGTAATCACCAGTTCTTTGATTCATATACCAAAGACCACCTCCCACAAAACCTGTATAATTGCCTATGTACATTATAAACAATCTTTTGCCTTTTCCACTGGGAAGTTTTTAGTCCAACAGATAAATCCTGTAAAAATGCCTGTCCTTCACTGCTCACAGTTGTCATGCCAAACCTTGTTTGTTGTATGTCCCTCATTCATATCTTGTCAAGGTAATAAATATTTTGTTTTGAAGCCCTATGTTGCCTAATTGACCTGAGATAATGCCTTTGCCATAGCACTATATATTCCCTGTCTCTTAAGCTTTGTTTGTCCCTTTTTTTAATGCACAAATTCCAGTTTCTGTAGTAATTTGTACAGAGTAGATCTGCTGAAACTAGGCAACTCAGGATTATTGTTCAAAACAGCTATAATTTTATTTAGGGTTGGCAACTCATGTTTAAAGAAAAAATCTACATGTGCACAGCAGTTTTCACAATCTTATACTTGCTGAGTATAGGTTTTCCTCTTCTTGCTTGGAGATCTTAGCATGCCTGACATTTTTTGTTCCCTTCAAGATTTCCCGACACTGCTGATGCGAATCTGTAAGTTCCTCAATTCGTTGTATTGGAAGAGATGGATTTAGTTGCAGAAGTACTTTAAAAAAGATTTACCCTTGTTTGAGTTAAGAACCTGAAGATTCTGCCATTATGCACAATTTGCTCATGCAAAGAAAAACTAGTGCATTTTTCACTGTCCTGAATTACTCAACTAAATTGAAACTTCAACCAAGAGAAGTTTGTTAGTGAAGACTGTAATGACACGTGCTGCTATTATAAACATCCCATTATAAGCTAGTGAGATAACCTTCCTCATATCTTAAAATAATCTGCAGATACTTCATTGCTTCTAGAGATATATTTTCTGCATGGTGCTTGATAGAAAACTACTTTGGCTGAAATACTGAATGCAGAGAATAAATAATTTTATCTAAGGAACTAATTGTTACAGGAATGTATAGTTTATTGCAGTAAAATGCATGGCATAACAGCCTCCCAATCCAACTCTTGTGCTCACTCCCACACATGCCAAGTAGGGGTGGGAGATCATCCAACCAATACGGAGAGATGTGGTCAGCATCATGGCATCTCCAGCTAGAAAAGTGGTTTTCTAGACCAGGTCTTGCTACCAAGCATAGCTCCTCAATTTCCTCGCTATGCTGAGTGGGCTCCGGTGCTACACTCGGGACTTACCCTCAGGTGTTTGATCAATTCCAGGTGAAATCCATGGCAGGAAACCAAAGCATAATGCCCTAAACCTATTATGCCACAGTGCAGGAAATTAGTTGTAATATGCAGTTAAAAGTACAGCGGTCAATAATAGAAGACTAAGTACATGATACTACTGACATGTGGGATAAAGTAAGGAAAAGTGAAATTAAGGTTGCCAGATGTACATATTTTGTACAGAGGTATTTTAAGGGCAATATGTGTATGATACTACTTAAATTTTGACAGTCCATATTTTCTTGTTTGGATACGTAAGAATATAGGAAGAAAAGTCGAAAGATTTCAGTTAGATGTCATGCACTGTGCCAGTCAAGGTTCATAATTCCTTTATTTCTCTTCTTTGCCAAGGATTTTGGTATTTTGTAAAATAGCACTCTATTAACTTCTCAGTTCGTTCCTGTGCCCTTTGCCTTTGCTACACAATGCACACCATGGCATCCCAAGAGTATTGTGACAAGGTCAGCTCCTGATGCCATGTAAGCCTACAGTATAGATTTGTTTTAGTTGAATATGAAATTAATATAAAAAAAATTTCTTAAAATGTCAAAGAAAATATATCTTCTCAACTGAGTTAGAAAAGGAATATCCATTTCCGAAGAGAAATAGAAATAATGGAATTTTGAATGAAGATGAGGTTGTGTACACTATAATTTACAATGTTAAATTGTATTTGATGGCTGTAGAGACATAAGCACATGGGAACTGTAAAGTGTTACAAAGCTGTTGGAGCTTTTAGTGTAAGTAAACCAGTGGATAGTTTTTAAGAAGCAATTTGCAAAGCTGAAGACTTAAGTTGCTCTCAATAAGCTACTTTTATCATTCTGTGCAGCATGGTTGGTCCTTCAATTGGGTTGATTATGAGCCAACATTCATAAGTAAATTATATGATTAAAAGATTTATTTGTCTAAAAACAAAGTGAGGCAGTAGCAGTTAATGTTCAAATTAAAATTGAAGCTCTACTTTTGTTAATATTACCATATATGCTTCCAGTAACCAAGATCTCAAGTTCATGTATGCCCGCCTTGGTAGCATAGTGGTAGCGTGTCTGCCTCGCGTTCAAGAGGTCCCGAGTTCGAATCTCGGTCAGAGTGAGTTACCTGGATAAGGTTTTTTCCGGGTTTTTCCCTTATCCTGAAAGACGAATGTCGGGTAACTCTAAACTCTATGGACCCTGGGCTCATTTGAGCATCATTTCACCCATTCAATTCATCGTCCGATATGACTTAACGTTTGAGGACGTAAATTAAAAAAAAAAGTTCATGTACTAGCAGGATGTTATTAGAAACATTGGTGTTATCAGCTTGTTCAAATGTTATGATGATGAAACTTCAGAAATATTATCAAAAGCATGTAATTAAAACTTAACAGAAAAATGTCAAGGGCAGAATAATTTCATATTGTTACCCAATCGTGTACTTACAATCAGCTAGCAGGAAGGGCTGGCCAATAGAGGACTTATGGATCGAGGCCACACCCACACGTGTGACCGAATGGCTCTTGCTGGGAGTAGGAGAGATGGACAGCGTAAAAACCACGCCTACACCAACGTGCAGCACCAATGACGTGCCAAAGAGAGACAGCTCGGGGAAGGAAGCAAACAGATCACTGGTTCCTCCCTATCTGTTTGTCTAGAAGGATCGTGAAACACTGGGATGACTTCATTCGGTTGCAGAAACTTCCAGAAACAGCGATCTGTCTATATAAGCGAAGCAGTGAACGAGTCAGTCAGTTCTTAGTCGAATCGAGAGTTGTACTGCAAGGCGCTGAGTAGCGAGTGCAGTGTGGATTGTAATTGTGAGTGTTACGTAATTGTCTGTGGTACGCGATTTGTAAGTGTACTAACTGTAATTTGGTGGAAATAGAAAACTATTTGTATTTCTGCAACTTGGACTTTTAATTCTACGAACCCACAAAGTCACAATATTGTACAGATAATGCACACAAATTTTGGAAATGTGAAAAGACAAGGTAAAAAGTGTTATCAGTAAAACTGCAGAATGAGCGAGCAATGTGTGCATCACAACGTAATTGTCTTTAATGCTGCAGATCAATTATCCATTGATGCTGAAGTTATTGTGAAAGTCTAGATACTCCTTTGTATCTACATTGTGAGGATAGCTTAGCTGAATTATCTATTGATAATGAAGTTGCTGTGAAAGTCGATAAATTTTGTACAGTAAAATGTCTCTAAAAGAGATTTTTGCCATTCATTTTCCATTTATACAACTTTCCATATTGCAGAGGGTTGTGTTTAAACACACAAATTACAGAAGCTATAGTCACACAGGTGTACAGTGAAGGAATAAAGGAATAATATAGAATGAAATGAAATATGCTGATATGTATTATGTACTATGTTTTCAACTTACGTTTAGTAATTGTTTATCACCCAGTTTTTTTTTTTTTTTTTTTTTTTTTCAATTTTCCCTTTCAATCTGCAACTGTGCATATCACCATTATTTGCTTTACCACACCACAAGTTTTTAAGATTTGATGGTATTCTTTTTGATATTCTTGTTGGATTTCACAATGGATTTTGTTAGTGACGTTTTGCCAAAAGAAATCTTGAATCGTATAAAGCTGTGCACTGCACAATTGGCAGGATTTTCTATTGTGGCACTCATGTTTTGAGGTTTTATCTAGCAAATGTGCAACAGCATGATGCCCTCTTGGACAGATAGAAGTGTACTGAGCAAGCTGATGTGTAATAAATACAACTATAATAATTATTTCGCTTTACTGTGGTGTTCCAATACAATTAAATTTTGATATATTGTTTCTTGATATTTTAATCAGTTGTAATAAATTGTCATCTAAGTTCAAGGTCCTATCCAGTATTTCAAAGCTCTTTCCATAACTAGCCCTTTTCTTGTTGCTCTCCCCATTTCAATTTGAGCAACTTCGGTTGCTGTTGCTGTTTGGCAGCCCCTACAAAACATGCTGTGTACATGATCCACATTTTCAAGTCCCCATACTTCAATACCATATAACATTCTGGCCTCAGCTACAGTTAAGTACTTTTTCCAACCACTTTACCTCATGTGGCATTTTATACAGGCATCCTCTCATGGTCATCATTGCTGCTTTCCCTTTTACCAATACTTCTGTTTTTCCCCATTTGCCTCCTGCATCAATTTTTAATCCTAAGTGCAATCATGCACTACTTTGTATTTGACATTCCTCTCCTTCCACTTCTCATATTTACTCAAGTTAGCTCCTTTCTTGGAATACTAGAATTTGAGTTCTTTCTCTATTTGTATTTAAACCACTCTGAGCAGTATTTATCTACCTCTTGTAAAGCCAAATTTTAACCCATTAATGGTAATGGTACCTACTAAGTCGTCAGCAAAGAGTAGACCAGGATTGTGTAAATTTATTACTGGCAAAAGACTGTTATTCTTATTTTGTAATAATGTTGTCACACAAAACTGAGTAAGGTTGGTCTTAACTTACAGCCTTACCTTAACCATTTTTCTCTGCTTAGTGCTCCTTCATATTTTATACAAACGTATTCTCTTTGTACAATTCTTTTAGTATGGTATGGTTACTATTTTACTCCTTTCATTAATAGTTTGCGCCACAACAGTTTCAGCCCTATTAAGTCAAAAAGCTTTTTCCAGATCAATAAAAGCCATATATAATTTACCTTACTTTTTAGGTATTTGTCCACTATGTTTTTATAATGAATACATTATCAGTATGCACCTTCCCTTTCTAAACCCCATTTGTAATTTCAAAAGAGTATTATATTCTTCTGCTCATTCTTGTAGCTTATTTGCCAAAATTTCTGTGTAAATTTTCCACACATTTGACAGTGCTATGCCTCAATAATTAGGTTTTTCCATATCCCCTTTACCGTTATAAATTGGTATCCAGGAAATAAGGACCCTGTAAACTAAAATGTTTTATATAAATGTTAATGGTTTTTTTTTTTTTATTTTTTTTTTTTATTTTATGATGCTTAAAAACTTCTAAATTTACAACATAAAGCTATCAAGTTCACTTTAGAAATTGAAAATAATGGTTGCTTTCCTTTTAGATATAAAGATAATAAAAATGACAAAGTAACTGGCATTTATAGGAGATTAATTCATATTGAAAATTGCATAAAAATAAGTTTTAACCCTTTTACGTAAAAATTTGTTTCAAAAACAGCATGGGGTTTCATACATGAAAGCAGACGGAATAAGATAACTCCAAAAAAATATTAACCTTAAATTAGATGGGGAAACAATTAACGATCCTGTATTAGTGAACTTTTTAATGAATTCTTTCTAAATGTAGGTAGAAAATCTTTTAACATGCAGGGATAGCATAAATCATATTGGCTCTAAAACAAGGTCATCCTTATTCTTAAGTCCGACATCAGAAAAGGAGATAATAGATATATCAGACTTAAAAAATAAATCATCACATGGGTGGGATGAAATAAGCCCCATAATTTTAAAGCATTGTAAATATGTCATAGCAAAGCCAATTTCGCATCTTATTAACAATTCAATAGAGAAAGGTGAATTTCCTCACTGTCTCAAAACAAGCATAGTGCGGCCCATGTATAAAAAAGATGAACATGATTTAAACAACTATAGGCCCATTACATTAACCTCTGAAATAGCAAAAATATTTGAAAAGGTAATATTAAATAGACTTTTATCATTTCTGAAGAAAAACATCATTAAAGGTTTCCAACATGGCTTCAGAAAAGATCTGTCAACAATTACTGCTGTTGCAGAGTTTGTACACCAGGCTTCTATGAAGTTAGAGAATAATGAAAAGGTCGGAGCCTTATTTTTTGACTTATCAAAAGCATTTGATTGTGTCGATCATGATATTCTTATTAAAAAATTGGACAATTATGGTATAAGAGGAATATCCAAGAGCTTAATTACTTACTTGAAAGGTAGAACACAATACACACAAATTAATTACCAAAATGCAAACTATCAAAACATCTATTACTCCACTTGTAAAACTGTAAAATACGGGGTTCCTCAGGGTAGTGTTTTAGGACCAATTCTGTTCATTATGTATATAAATGATTTACCTACCACTCACAATGCAAGTATAATATCTTATGCAGATGATACAACTGTCATCTGCTCTGCTGTAAATATCAAGAATTTAATTCAGGATATGAGCTCTCTGGGAGAATGTTAAATTATTTTGACAAAAACAACCTCAAATGCAACATGGAAAAAAACCACATCAATGCAAATTAGCCTGACAAATAAGACTCACTTTAACATCAATCTACAGATAGATAACTCTAGCGTAAAGGATGTAAGTGGCCATAAATTCCTAGGGCTTTATAGGAACAATAAATTGACATGGTGTAGTCACATTGATTATCTATGTAAAAAATTAGTAAATCAATATTTCTAATTAAGCATTTTAAGCCAATCGGTGATACCAAACTACTAAAAATTATTTATTATGGTGTTATCTTCCCATACCTATCATATGGAATTGAAATATGGGGAAGTTGTCCAAGGGTACATCTGGACACAGTATTCATTCTACAGAAAAGGTGTATTAGGATAATTTTTAACTTAAAAAATACTGATTCTTGTGTAGATATTTTCAAACAAAACAAAATGTTCACACTATACTCACTATATGTATATAAAGCAATTCTTTTTGTTGTAAGGTAAATTTGAAGACTGCTGATGTACACAATTATAATACCAGATGCAACAATGACTATTTTAGAGACTGTACTTCTAAACGATCTACTGATAGAGATGTTTTTATAATGGGACAGATTTTATTTAATAGACCGCCAACATCAATTAAAGCATTAAATGGTACGAAGCAATTTCAAAAGAAATTAAAATACTTTTTAATGGATAAATGTTTGTACAAAGTTGATCTGTAAATATGTTTTTATACTATTTATATTTTGCTCTATATCCTATAATTGTAAACTTTTAGATTGTAATTGGCAATGTCAGAAACTGCTTTGCAGTCTATTGACAAATAATATATAATAAAGGAATAATATATAATCACAAATGACAATTCTCCTGAAACATCTATCATCCGTGGAATTACAGATAAGCTGACAGATATCCCAGCCTGTTGGGTGTCAGTTAATGAGGTACGGATCTACAGCTTCTGTTTCCAAGTGTTAATGTGGCGATGTATGGCATCTTTTGATGTACCAAGTTCTTCTGAAAGTCTATGGGTACTTTTTGTAGATTTTCTCGCAAAATTTGGCATGTATCCTCAATATTTGATACTTTAGGTCTTCCAGAATGTGGGAAATCTTGAGTGTTTTCGTCTCCATTGTCGAAATGTTGGAACCAATGTCATGTACATGCTGGAACCAATGTCATGTACATGCTCACTAACAACACCTTCCACTTCGAGCTGTGGCAGTGGCATTATAATGTTTCCAGCAGTGTTTTTGGTCTCTTAAGTTCAAACTTGATTTCCATTTTGTGATTGTTTAATAACTGAAGACTGCTACATGCTCGCAGTGTATGCACAATTAGCTATGGCATCCTGTAAATAGCATTGCCAAACCAAAGAAACCCAATAAATTTTCCAAAACCAAAATAAAAAGACTTGTGAGATCACCTAATAGTATTGAAAGCCTTCTCGAAGTATATGAATAAAAAATAACTTCCTGCCTCTTATTTCTCCTAGTTATGTTGTGGGTTATATTCTTTCTCCTCAAGCCTGCTTTATATTTTGAAAATGTTTTCTTTGCTCATTCATAGTCTTGTAGATATGCCAGAGAACATTCTACCTAACCTCAGTAGTTGGGATTGTTTATATCTCCTATTTTTTGTGTTACTCATTTTTCAATTCTTGGGTATTAAATTCCTCTTTAAACCTCCATTATTGCATCTGTCAATAACTTTATCTTAATTTTTTGAAAATTTTCCCAAGTTTTCTCAGGATTCCTTCTACCCTTGTGGTCTTTTTCTATAAGATTTTAATCTCAAATTCTGCCTCCCATTGAATTCTCTTTAAATGTTCAACTCTTAACTAACCAAGAAAATTTTCGTTAAATTCTCCCTCTTTCCCCCAATAAACTTTTTAAAATAAGCTTTCCGTTCTCTTTGTTCTATGGCACTTATTTTACTTTCTATTCCTTTCTTGCTGGAAATATGCTTAACTGCTATGCCCTTGCCTCCGCTTAAATCTTTTCTCGCACTGTTTTCTTTTTTGTCCCAGCTGGCCACACACCTATCTACCCCAGTAGAATGATGGAATGACTTCCTGTGACACATGACTGTTGGGAGTTCCACTAACTAGTTTTACTTGCCAACTATTCATTTGCCAGAGCAGCAAACACCTGTAGCATCTTCTCTGGCTTTTGCAGTTTTAACTTGAGTTGGCTGCAATAGGTTACAGCCAGACTGTGGTTTCCGAAGTGGTTCTCAAGGGCTTCCCAGAAGTCTTCACCGACATCGAACTGCATTCAGAACTACTTCTGCTCGCCCTGGAGATTAGCTCTTAACTGTGTGGCTTCCTTTTTGTTGACCAGCAGTTTTGGGCGATGACAGGCAAAATTTCGGCAGAAGATCTCAAAAGGTTGATGTCATACTTCAGAGGTTTGGTGCATGTGATTTTAATTCTTTCAGTAATCTATAGCACTATGGTATTCAATTTCTTGGCACTGCCATCGTTTTTCTGATATGTCAACATTGGAGGACATAAAAGAACTGCCATCGGCTCTTTCTTCAAGGACACTAGCCCATTTCCCGACATCTTCCAGGGTTAAATTTATTGGGAGTCGATTGACACTAAACAACACTTACTTTTAAATTTTCCCGGAACTAGTTTCAGAGGCCTTCCCTCTATCCTCAGCCAGACATCGACTGGTTCTGCTTGGTGTAGCTGGCAATATTTTGTCATCAGTCTCCTCTGGTGGCAGTTCGAGGAACTGGCTGAACAAATCTTTCTGGGTGATGTCGAAATTGAATACTTTGTTCCTGTTTTTTGAAATAAAGATTTGTTCCCATGTGGACAGTTCAACACTTCCATGAAAGGATCTTCCAGGGTGCTTAGGCATTCCCCCAACTTCCATGTTGAAGGTCTTCCATCTTACTGCTGAGTTCCTCACTCATAACATTAATGAGGTACAGATCATCAAGCAACTCCGGTAAGTTGTTTGTCGATTATAGTCTAAATTTCTGGTTTCATCGTGGACATTTTGCTTTTATTTGTTCCTTTACCACTTTCATTCCTGATTCCACCTTTGATTCCATTTTGTCATTGCTGGATTCAATCTTTAATTTTATTTTGTCCATGCTGTTTTTCATTTCACTCTTTGTCTTCATTTTGTCCATTTTAGCAAATTTCTCAAACAACTCAATCATGGCTTTTGTATCCCACTTCTGAGTGATGTGACAAAAGTGCAAAAGATGAAAGTTCGCCTCAAGCACCTTTATTTTCACAGAAATCATTAGCCCAGTATTAACATACAATCTTCATCTCTTTTATACAAATTCACAACTTCAAGATGTCTCATGTTTCTTTGTCTCCTTAGCGTGCACCAGCTTGTGCTGCTAGTAATCTGACTTGCACACAGGTTCATAACTTTACATAGAGTTGCATGCCGATTCTGAACACAACTGATATCTGCTCATGGATTGCTTCCTGCACTGTTCCACAGCCTGCCAACTCCTCACCACAGAGTTTAGAATATACAACACCTGCCTGTTTAACTCAAATAACCAATTGATTCATGAACTACTTCACTGGGCCAACACTTAGATGCATAGCCACAGTCGAGTCAACGCGAAACACACACAAATGCTTAACACACTGTGTGTGCATGAGTGTGGTTTTTTTATGCACTGATGGGTAAGATTTTGTAAGTGTTGAGTTTCAGAAGCCTTACCTCCAAACTTTCTCTGATTTTATTTTGAACCAGTTGTGTTTCTAAATGAAAATAAAGGTTCAGTAGACAAAAACAGTTACACAAGATCACCACCTTAATAGCTTTTAAGGAGAAAACTACATAAAAGAGAAATTGACATCACTTGTGGGCAACCACATAATTTCAAAGATTTCCAGTGAATTTACCATCACTCTGGCACCAGTAAACAAATTCAATTTTAGAAACATCATCAAAAGACAAAAAATAGTCAAAATTCCTCTGGTAAAAAATCGGGCATTTATAGAATTGCTCAGACTGCAATAAGATATACATTGGAAAGACGAAATGTAACATTGGAACCATATTAAAAACAGTTTAGTAACATCAAACAAAAAGAAACATAAATCTCCAGTGGCAGCACAGTTATGGGATCATAACCACAACATAGAACATAAAACCCAACTACTAAAATCAGTTCACTTGAATTAAGAATTAAATATTTGGGAAAACATTTATATAAAGATATTTGAAACACATTTAATGTATTTTGACATTCCATCAGAAGAAAATACTTTACTTAGCCTCATTGGATTGCCACCAGATGTCTGGTCTCCGGAGAACCATGATTACCTGGAACAATGTTCTAGCCATCAACAATTTCTTGATAATGCCTTCAAGTGGAGGCAAAATGTGTTGAAAGAAAATTTGATATGTGAAGTACTGAGTGTCTTGGGCGACTCATAGCATAATTTTAATTATTACATTACTTCAGTGTTACATATTTCCAATTTACATTTTCAAACTGTCTAATCCTCTTGGTCCTTTGCTCAATTCCTTATCTTGGCATTCTTACTTTTGTTGTAACACTTATGTCCTGATGACACTGATCAACACCAAGATGTGATATATGGAGCAATTTTGTATTTACTTATTTATTTTTTCTGTTTCAGAATTATGCAAAGATGTCTCTTACTTTCTCAAAGTGATGTGTCATATGATGAGGGGAGGGGAGTTCCAGAAACTTTGGAGTTGTGTATCAGGTTTATTTTTGTTTGGTTTTTTTAGTTTTTTTATATATATTATATATATATATAGATGATCCAAAGAGTAGCTGGAATTCCGCCAAGTGCTGCAACTTAAGACATTGTTTACCAGCAGGTTTGGTCTGGAGTGTTTCTTTGTAGCAAGTGATGGCAATTGTGCACCAATTTTTTTAGCTAGTGTCATAATTCTTCAGTCTGTGTGTAGTTGTGTCTGGAATTAAAAATAAATCAAATAAATAAAATGCTGGTTGAGTCTTGTGATGGAATCACATCAGTTTGAAGAACATTATGCAAAATTATGTTATTTGAAGTGTATTTAATAAGAAAAAGTTTGATATTTCTAAGCATTTCACAATATGTAAAATATATACATAGTATACATATATAAATATATACTATACACACAACTTACGTTTGTGATTTGTGGACATTTTTTGGAGATAACAATATGGGTACCCTGGGGGGTGGAGCCTACTTTCTTTCTGCACACTTAACAATGCTTTATGTGTTGTTTTGTTACTTCATCTTTGCCATTTGGACACATCTCACTGTTGTATGTGCGGCTGGTGATTATATCGTATAGTAGTCCAAAAATGTCATTCCATAATTATAAGTCCATAACTATTGTAGCTATCTGTGTTTCTCCTAAAAATAAATGTTTGAAACATTTAGAATAGATTATCTTTCCTTAGAAATAAGTGCACACATTTGTATCCTATCCACAGTTCTTCCATTTTATAGTATTAACTAAGATTTTGTTTGAGGTAACTAATAATAAATTACTACCGCACATTAACTGCAATACTGGCCGGCTGAGGATAGAGGCAAAGCCTCTGAAACATGTTCCGGAAAAATTTAAAAATGTTGTTTAGTGTCATTAATCGACTCTCTTTAAAGTTAACTGTTTTTTCTGCTATAGGTAGTTGAATGGTGCCGAATTAGGAGCCCAGCAAATGAATTTCATATTTGATACACAAATTTCTATAATTGGTATCAATTTTGGTAATCTTGTGGTCCTTTGTTATATTAAACTTGTAATTTACCTTGTTTTGCTTCTTTGCATTATACAATATTTACAAAGAGGGGCATTTTTAAGACAAACTTACTCTTTTAAAGTATTTTTGATACCTAAATACTAATGCAGTTAGAATTTTAATGGACTTTTGAAGTCAGAAATACTGAATCTCTGCCATTTATCAGGCACTGAATTCTTGTTAATAAGCTTGCATTTTATAATTTACTTTGGAAATGTTGTTCAAAATTGTACTTGCAAGTTGGTTTCAATCTTTTTGTTATAAAAAAATAGGCAACATTCATTGCTGCTTGAAAGTAAGGAAGTTCTTGTAAACTTATCCTAGTTTGAAAATGTAAACATAGCCTTTTTAAAATATATGCTGAGTTTTATGTGAATTTACTTTTTGCTTGAAAAATATGAACAAGTATTATGGGGGGAACAGCTTCAAATTTGCATGCTCTTTTTTTTTAAAAAAAAAAAGTTAATGTGAGGGTATTATTAATAACCATGTGTTTTGTTGTAAAAGATAAAATTATATAGGGACTGTATTCAGCAGTGTAGTGCACATATTTTCTGAAGAAGCTAAACAAATTGCTAGTCAATAAAATGGATTTTCTGTTATATATTTAATAAATATTGTAAAATTTCCAAAGAAGAGCTAACAATTTCTTTTGTATGAATTTTGCTTTTAATTTAAACTAAGCCCAATACAAAGCTTGAGCCTGATGTTTAGCATCCTTTTCATTTATATATATATATATATATATATATATATATATATATAATACAGGAGAGAAAAAGTACTGATTGAAGCAAAATACTACTCTGGGCACATCCATTAATGAAAAGCCCAGTTTACATTCTTTTTTACTGGCTTTATTTTGTTAGATTGCAAGCCTAAAGATACTGAGTTATTTCACGTGAACTTAGAACTGATTTTCTGGAACTGATGTAGTGCCTTTTTCTTTTAAACATTAAAAGCCTTCATATTTTTAAAAAGGTGAAATGATTAAAGAAAAGTTTTAGGCATGATCACAAATTGTACACCTTTCTCTTAGTTTTGAGGCCTGTCTTCATGGTTAGCTGACTGCAACTGGATGATTTATTGCTGAACACAGCTCACAATTGTCCCTGTATAGTTCTATGACCAAAATATCACCACAAAAGTTGAAACAAAAGAGGAACGAGTAGTGAGCAGTGATCACTAAGGGCAATTCAATAAATTTATTTGTTCTTACTTGACCTGTATTTGATATTATGTATCTCAACAGTACTGGTTTTGTAAATATGTCGTTTGTATTCCCAGCTAATTTGATTTAACAAACTAGTCCTATGATATATATTATCAAAGATAAGTGAAGTTATCACTAATTGACACATTGAGTTATATTTTACTATTAGAGCTTCAGTTTTTTACTTTAATTAGCAGCCCATCAAGTTGGAGTCAGCTGATGAAACTAGCTCCGAGATAAGTACCAAACTTATAGGAATTTGTATATGTCTGACCATATCTGAAACCTTCATTAAAAGAGAAACACCCATTTATGGCCATCTTTCCTGAATTGTACATTTCACATTTAGTAAAATTCCAAAGGAGTCTTTGTCCTTAAATCATGAAGTAGTTTTCTCCATGATGTACCATATGCCCTGTTTACAAAATATTAGGGAACTTAAAGAAACCAGTGAGAAATTACCCAACCATTCTTGCTGAGAACTTTTTCTCTTCTTGCAGTTTTCTTATTGCAACAACAAAGGTTATACAGTGCAATTCATGTATATTCATTTCACATTAATGTTGGTTTTTAAAAATGAGTAAATACATTATTTTGCAAATATGCACAGAGAAAATCAGCCTATAAATAAATGGAAATGTAAGTAATTAAAAAGTCATTACGTAAACAAGAAATTGCAATGTGTTAAACTAGAAGTGGCTGTAATTAAAATACATGTTGATTAAAATAGGGATTTCAAAAGCAGCAGCTAGAGAATATGCAATTAAGAAAACAGTACAGGTGTTGCGTCAACAGTGCTACCGCATAATGTAGTTCTAGTAATTTATTTTTTTATGGTATTAGCACGTCAATATCAGATTTTTAGGTAGCAAAAAGATGGTTATACATGCATAATCTTTGTAATTTTGGCAGGAATAAATGCTGATTGTTCTAAAAGCAGCTGTGATAACATTTGGAAGCAGTTTATTAAAACTCTTATAGCATTGATACTTAAAGCACTATTAGGTAATATAGATTATAGATGTAGCATTTTAGGAGGAAAAGACTTGAGTGGAAGAGGACTATAAAACCAACTTTTCCAATGTAAGTCATATCAAACTCACCCTGGCCAAGATTTGAACTCGTGACCACCTGAATGAAGCAGACATGTTACCATCATGCTGTGGAGGCAGGCGGCTACCAACTTGAATGCTCGTTCATGTTTAACATAATTTGGCAAGTACTATGCAAATCTTTTGGTTTCTTGCTTTTCATGAAACTTACTACCAACTACTTACTTCTTATGTTATCTTGTATCATACCATGAATTTTTTTTTAATTTACGTCCATCATATCTGATGATTGAAATTGGTGAAATGATGATCAAATGAGTTCGGGTTCCATGGAGCTTAGAGCTACCTGACATTAGTCTTCCAGGATAAGGGAAAACCCCGGAAAAACCTTATCCAGGTAGCTCACCCTAACCGAGATTCGAACTCGGGACCTCTTGAACATGAGGCAGACATGCTACCATCTACGTTACCGAGGCGGGCATCATATCATGAAGCCATTAATGCACAATTCATAAATTGTTTTACCAGAGCAATATATTCCTATTGTAACATGTAAACACCAGTGCCATAAAGTAACTTGCTTTTGTGCATCTTTATCTTCCTTATCTTTTAGCAAAGATGTCTTATGCTATATTTAATAGTGACAGGCATTTTGTCATGGCTTTCTATACTCAGGTATTTTTAATCCTTTTTATGACAGAAAGTATGTCTGTTGAACTCTCCTGTAGTATTGTCTATATTTACTTAGCCTATAGGTTTTGGGGAAAACCTTGTGTAACTCTTGTGATTGTAAGCACTCATAGAGAACTCTCTTATTCTTACAGAATACTTTGTAAAATACAAAATCAAACCAGATCCGTAACTTTGCATTTCACTCTAGTGCCCTGCCTGGAAAATCAGTTTTGAGTATACCAAATTGTTTGAGCAAGGAAATTGTTTAATTTGTCCATATCCCAAATCGCGTTCATAACAGGTACGTCAGTTATCTCAAGACAGGTTTGTTTAAGTAGATTTTCTGCCTTCATTTTCAATAGGTTCCATGCTATTTTGTTCCGCTGGGTTAGACCCTAAAGAGCTGTTTCGACAAGTTGATGCCAGAAGGGATCACACTTGTTTCCAATTTCCTTAGAGCTGATTCCTAAAATCCCAAATTTTCTTACACAATAGAAAACATCACTTGATTTTGACCTTAGTATTTGAAACAAATGACCTGAATTTGCCATGATGGATGAGAACATTGCCAAGTAGAAATGGAAATTGAAGTCTCAAATGTGTTAGGTGACCTCTCAGATAAACATTATCTGTTATGGAATTAAACAGGTTCTCGGTATCGGCATTGTGATTAATGTTCTCCACTTGATAGTTCCACCTCATAGGAGCAGTCAAAGGGCATCTATTTTATCCAATGCTGCTGCGGTCCTTTTAGTGGATATACAAAATAATGCAGTAAACCAGATATAGGAAGAAAATCTTCATTTCAGCTTCATACAACTTGCAGACACTGTCAAGACTAGATGTGCAGTCATTGTGCATAACAATGAAAGAATATTGCATCGTTGCAATGCAGAGTTTAGATTGCAAACTTCTGTGTTGGCCTGTCATTACAACAGCATCTGCATGTGTTTGACACTTAGTTCCACAATCACAATAACACGAGATTTATTGCATGCATAGAGCATCTGCTGCCCGATCCTGACTTATATTCTTAAAATGCAGAAATCTTCCTTGCATTATTTTTTTTTCACGTATCTCAGAAATTCACATACTGAACTTTGATGGATAAGTTTGTTGCTTCATCACAGAATAATGCAATGAATTTTGTCAACACATTTTATTTCTTGAACTACATGTTAAGATATAGACACTATTGAAGTTGTGTATGTCAGGAGATAACCCACTAAAAATCTCTCCCTTTCTAACAATTGAACAATTGTAAGTAAGGTTCATAATAGAAATATTTCAGTATTTCTATGTAGTTGCCTTTGTTAGATGTTAGAGATTTGAGTTCTAAGATAACCTGTTTTCTTAAAATCCCTGTATCAAGTTACAAAGGTTCTTTGTTTCTCCTACTTCCTTATGTCGTTCAGGAGAAATTCTATGCTGATCATTGAGACTGAATTCTACTTTTTCCAAATCTCTTTTAATTCTTCAAAGAGAAAATATCAGCCACTGTGAAAGAGTGCCTATTTTGTGATACATGAATATTATGCAGATTGTTGAAATCTGAGTAAGTCCAACATGTTCTTCTGAAAATAGAAGGCATGATCAACAAAACTTTTTAAATTTATTACAGCCACATGGGTATAGTTTCATACATGTGCACACAAATTCTGGGTGAAAATTTTCTGTCCTTTGGTGACTGCAGTTATTTTAAGGTTTGGTGTGGGTTGCCTATATTCTATAACTTAATTATTAATTTTTAGATGTGTAATAAATACGACTCATCTAAAAATTAATAATTTTTCGCTTCACTGTGGTGTTCCAATACAGTTAAATCTCTATAACTTAAGTTTCTCATCAAAATTATAATTTTTATAATTCAATTACACAACTACATCAACCACTTTCAGTTGCTAGAGATGTGTTGCAAATATCTGAAGTACTTGGTGGTCAAAGTTTGAATCACAATTTTAACTTATGTGACTGCAGAAGTTAAATATGTCGCAGCATTTTGGTATTCAGCAGGCATATCCATGTTGCTCACCTCTTAAAATGAATTTCTTACTAAATAACTCTATCAGTGACACTATTGGATGTTGCACAGAAGACAGTTATGAAAATCCATGGTAAAAAAAACTCCAGATCAATTTATGAAATATTTAAATGCAAATATGCAAAACAAAACTTAACTGCAAAACACTGCTGGCTCCCACAAGCAGAACCTAGTGCAGAGCACAGGGAGGAACGGAAATACTGTATTTGGAGCATACTCTCACATATGCACATGGCACTGAATGAAGAATCGGCGCTAATCATATCAGACTGCCCAGAAGCAGGGAAATAAGAGTTGAAACTGTTTAACAGTTCATAAATCATGCCTCTCACAAATTATTTCAAAATAATATTTATATTTCTGATGAAGAGAAAATTGAGCAATGTGTTATGTTTTGCATATGTTGATGTGGAAGCAGTGCTTGCAATGCTTATTTACATGGATGCTACAGTACTGGTAAAAGCTAGAGCTACCTATAGACATTCTCTTGTTTTAAAATAGGCCATTCAATAGCTTTTGCAGTTTTCTTAAAGTGCAAATTCTTTGTAAAACCTTTTCTGTAATTTTTTCTTTCTGACGAAACTTGAAATGAGAATCACATGCTTATCATACATAGGATTCTTCATTTAAAACCTAATGAGTGCACAGCATTTTGCCTGTGCATGATTGGTGTGCTACCTCTGGCTTTGATCCTACGTAAATTCTGCACCTAAAGCATGTATAACACTCCTACAGTATAGATGATGCTGGAAGTCTTGGCTGAACAAGGCAACACTGTGGCTGAGTGGTTAGTCTGCTCGACTCACCAAGGTGGCCTGGGTTCAATCCCAGGTGGCTGCAAAGTGAGATTTGTGGTGGACAACACAGCACTGGGGCCAGTTTTCTCTGGGATCTGTTTTCCCCACCATCTCATTCCACTTCTGTCCCATCTTCATCTCGTGTATCATGAGTGTTGCGCTTGTGGTACAGAATGTAGTAATGACAGGCGTTAAACACTACACATTTCATTTTGGCTAAACAAGCATTTTGGAAGAACATATTGATTCACACGATTAAGTTGGGCTTTGTAATGTTTCCCATTTCATTTCTAATATTTTGTTCTAGTTCTTGCAATGTATGAGGATTGTGTTGTGAACTTCGTCTTTGAGGTTGCCCCATAAGAAAAATCACATTGTTAGATTGGGGAAGCAAAAGGTCTACACACTAGCACTATCTCCAAACACTTCCCTTATTTTATCATGGACTCTTCTGCTATAAGGACAGTAGCAGAATCTTGTTTAAACAAACTATGATTTCTTTTGTCAGTTCATGATAAAATGGGGCCAAAATGTCATTTTGGTACCACTCTGCATTTACAGTCTGTTCTTAGAATATTGGACCCATTATATGTCTAGTGCTAACAGCACACCAAACTCCAACTTTCCTATAATAATGAGGAATTTCTTGAACACATGAATTTTCAAAGTTTTACCAACTGTTATGAGTGTTGGCATAACCACTGAGGTGGAACTATGCCTCTTTGGAAAAGAACAAAAGCTGTGGATCAATTAAACCATCATTCACTGATAAAAGAAACCATTCACAATAATGCATTTGTGATACTTGTTTTAAAGCATGGTGTTAGTTTTAATAATATAGTTGTCCTATGTGCAGAAGACTGAAATTTCCACCAGTTGCACTAATTTTGGGATGGATTTGGTTGTTGAATGTTTAAAACATGCACCTGTGTTGTAACTTTTTCTATGTTAACATTGTACGTTTATGCTTTCATTTTATGTTTGCCACAGAAACTAGAGGTTTCATATTTCTTCACAATCTTGTGAATTGTAAATCTGGAAGGAGCCAAGCACTACAGAATGTTTGAATATATTCTGTGTGAACTTGGCTTAGTAATTCCTATTTATAATAACTTCTACACACGACAATGCGTTGCTCTAGAGTCAAATGTCTGTTCATGTTTTTGGATGTTACATTACTGCCGAGTGGAGAACACACACTAGCCCCTGTGCACAATGGCAGTTGGGACTGGGGGGAAACCAGGAAGGTCGCAGAAGAGGCAAAATATGTGCTCCATTAGATTTTACATGAAGAACCAGTTATATCAGTTAATAGTGGTAGCCGTTTTCAACAAAACTCAAGTTAATGTCAAAATGTTTCAGTGTGCAAACCAAGGGACAGGTGCTAAACAGAACTTCATTGGGCACAGAAAGAATAAGCAATGGTCAAGAGATGACAAGCAAACTGGTATAACAGCCAATTTTTAGAAACAAGAAGTGCTTTTTAGTGTCTGCACTAGTCCTAGCAGAATGTTCAGTTGGAGGGGGGGGGGGGGCGGCTTCCCACTTTGTGTATGTGATGCATCAGGAATTATAAATAACGAAATAAAATATATTTCAAAATGTAAACAAAACCTACAAATACAGGAAAACTATTCTGGTGATGTCCAGTTTGGTTTGAAAATACTTAAGTTCAGTGGGATGTACTTAGTTATCATGGATTAATGGGCTACAATGCTCAATGAAACAAGTTCATTGCTTTTACCAGTAGAAATGTAACCTGTTCTGTTAAGGTTATCACGAGGAGATTATTATAATGGTGTCATAACTGGTTAGGTATGCAGTGCTCTTAGGGCATGCTAATACAGCAGTACAGTGCTCAGTTCCCGACTAGATGCAATGCACTTATCTATCAAGATTGGATGTGTGTGTGTGTTGAATTAAATAGCAATTCAGCCTATTTTATGCTTGAAAATAGATCCTTGAAATGCGCATGCTAATCACTATGTGCATGATCATGTTAGAAAAAAGTGTGCCTACAAGTTACACAAACCAAAAGAATTGTTCTTACATACTTTTTAATTATGTATTAGCAAGTTTCTTAGTGTAATATAATTTGCAGACAATATGGTAGTGGCATCTCATGCAAAATTTTACCAAAGTGCTACAGTGCTACAAAAATAATGGAAAAGAAATCCACAAGAAAAGTAGTGAAATATATAATGGTACTTGCTCAGTGTTGAAAAATGTTCATATGTAAGGAGTTGAAACCCTCAGCTTTGATTACAGTCCGGCCATTGTATCTCCGGCTCTGATGTTTTGCGACTGCAAGAGGTGGAGGGGGAAGGTTAATAGTACTAACATACAGTAATGAGCAATTGAAAACATATCCTCAAAATTATCTTTAGAATGAAAATTAAGTACTAGATTAGCCTTAAAACACTGAAATCCAACATACAATTTCGTTATCATGCAAGATATTACAACACCACTCTTCGAATATTTCGTTCACATCTTTCACGCACACTAACTGCATCTGTTGGTAGTACTGGGAGTCTCTACATACGGTGTTGTGGTCAGGAAGTTTAAACTGTCTGCTAGCGCCAATCAGCATTGTCCTTTCTAGGCGTGGGTTATGAACCCAACACCGTATTGCCAGGTTAAATTTGTTTGAGCCACGCGGCTTTAGCTGCTTGCGCTGGTGAACTTTCTTTGCTATATTTTGCGTGCGTGAATTTCGATTTTTAGTGTTCGTAAGACCTGTTATTATCGATATTATAATAATATGGCTACTGGTTCGTGAAATATGTAAATATGTGAAATATTTAAAATACGCATTGTTCCACTGCTTCAAATTACCGCTAAAGAACTGGCAACAGCCCGCTTCCCCCTCTCGAGAAATGTCAGAACCGGAGAAAGAGCGGCCGAACTGTGGCTGTTATTACTGCACAGTGCTTCTGAGGTTTTACAAAGTATACATAAATTGGGATTTTGTCAGTGGACACATATGAAATTGATTAAAGGCATTCTCTTAATGATGCTAATACTTCAAAAAGAGCAAATAAGGGAGGGAAACAAGGATGAAGGAAAATAAAAATAATACAACGAAGCAATACAAAATACTAAGGGATGAATATTGTGACTGTGGGTTCGTAGTGGTTAAAAGTCCAAGTTGCAGAAATTCAAAACGTTCTTTATTTGCGTAGAAATATACTTTATACACCAGCAGAATTACGTAACACGTACGCAGTCCGCCTGCCGCAGGTACACACTGCAACTCATTCACTCGGCTGCTTGCCGAAAACTGAACTGTCTAGTCCAGTCCATCACTTTTATACACGATTTAGCTGTTTCACGAAGGCTGGCGAAACTTCCCGAAGCTTCATGGGCCCCTGCGATGGCGAAGGAATTGTCCAGACCTTTCTCTGGTTCTTCCTCTCCACACCTCGTCACTCCTCGGCACGTCAGAGCTGCGCATGGGCGCAGGCTTGGCTTCAACGCTATCTCTTTCACTGCCCGCTTCTCTCCACATCATGCCTCGCCACACTGCTCCCTCAAGGCTGGTCGTCTCGAACCGCACCATCGTACCGGGCCAGACGATCCAGGTGTACCACCATCTTTCCACGGGGCACCTTCTGGATGCCTGTAGACTGCGTCATTAATCCTCTTTACCACCCGGTACGGTCCTTGCCATGGTTGTTGAAGTTTCGGGCAGCGTCGCGTGGTCCGGGTAGGCTGGTACAACCAGACAGGGTCACCTTGCTGGAACCCTTGGCTGTTGTCTTGCCTGTCGTATCGGGTCTTCATGCGGTCGCTGGCCTTCTGGATGTTCTGACGAGCCATCTCATGCATGTAGTGGAGATGATCCACCAGGCTCTCCACATACTCGGTTGCTGGCTGTTTTGCGTCCGGGGCACTCCCAAAAGCCAGGTCACAAGGGAGGCGTAACTCTCGGCCGAACAATAAGCTGGCTGGCGTCATCCCAATGGTGTCATGTGTTGACGAGCGGAAGGCCATCAAGAACAGAGGCACCTTGACTTTCCAGTCTCGCTGATGGCTGGCCGCGACCTTCCTCAGATGTTCCTCTCGACCATGCCGTCCGACTGCGGATGTAGGGGTGTTGTGTGGTTCCTGTTCACCCCAAGTCTTTCCATGTCCTCCTTCATCAGGTGAGACTCAAAATTGGCACCCTGGTCGCTGTGGAGCTCTAACGGCAACCCAAAACGGCAGGAGGAACTCTGTAATTGTCTTCGTCTCCTGGTTCGGGATGGCATACACCTCCGGCCACTTGGTGAAGTATTGCCTCGGTCAGACACTGGGAATGGCCCAGCTATGTCGACAGCGATGCGTTCGTATGGCGCTACGACGTTGTACTGCTGCATGCAACCCCGGCTCCTAGTTTGGAGCCCGCGGCTCGCCGCGCGTACTTTACATTGACGACACCATCTCAGCGTCTGCTCGAAGCCTCAGATAGTAGTAACGCTGTCGGAGTTTGTCGATCGTCCGGTTTGCTCCCAGGTGTCCTGAAGTACCAGTGTTCACTTCCTCCAAGACTTAGGGACCTTATTCCAGGGAAGTACCAAATGCTCTCTCTGTGTCTTCCCAACGGGTGATTCCCATACCCGGAACAGCACGCTCTCTCTGATCTACAGTGAGTCCTCTTGGGCCCAGTAGGACTTGTATGTAGTGCTCCTTGGTGCGATGTAGGGCGCTGATAACCTCTGCAGTTGAGCGCCCTTATACTCATCATCATTGGTGCGATGTCCTCCCAGGTTGGAATTGTCACTGCCTCCACTTCCTTCAAGAGCGGCTCCAGGTCGGCGTCCGCCTGCTGTTTTCTCCTCAGGCCTGCGCTATCCCAGCCATCCGCAGGCGCTGCCGTGACCACTCGGACAGCTGCGACACGCTCCTTTTATTCCACTCTTGTGCACTGGCCGCACTCTTTTGGACAGAGTCGTCGGGACATAGCGCCTGCGTTGCCGTGACTGTTCCCTCTACGATGTTCAGAGGTGAAGTACTCCTGCAGCCTCTGGACCCAACTGGCTGTCTGACCTTCCAGGTTCCTAAAGCTCAATAACCAGGTGAGGGAAGAGTGGTCAGTCCTCAGGTGGAATGGCTGACCGTACAGGTACTTGTGGAAGTGTTCCAAAGTCTTTACCACCGCCAGTAACTCGCTGGGTGACGCAGTAGTTCTCTGCCTTGGATAGCGTCTTTCTGTAAGTAGGCTATCACTCGCTCGTGGCCGTCCTGGAATTGGGATAGGACATCCCCAATGCAGTGGTCGCTGGCTTCGCTGTCCACAATGAAAGCGCCACCTGGTTGTGGAAATCCCAAAATTGGAGCACAGCAAAGTGTCTTCAGCTGCTGGAAAGCGTGTTCGGTGTCGTCGGTCCACACATAAGACCGGTGTTCCTCTGTCAGGCGGGTGAGGAGATTGGCGATGTTCGAGAAGCTCTTTAAGAAGCGGCGGTAATAACTGCACAGCCCCAAGAAACTGCGCAGTTGTCGATTATTTTTCGGGCGAGGCTAATCTCTCACAGCCTGTGCCTTCTCCGGCTCTGTAGCCACTCCAGTTGGTGAGACTATGTGGCCCACGTAGTTGACTTCGTTGCGGAAGAGCTGTCACTTCTTTGCGTTTAGCTTCAAGTTGGTCGCCTGCAGTCTCTGTAGCACCTTACTCAGATTGTCGAGATGGTCTTCGAAAGTTTGGCAGACGATAGTGTCCAGGTATAGCAGGCAGTCGTCATAAGTCAGTCCTTTCATTACCGACTCCATGAGGTGTTGGAAGGTGGTTGGTTGGTTGCAAAGACCAAAGGGCATAACTGTGAACTGCCAAAGACCTTGGCCTGTCGAGAATGCGGTCTTCTCCTTGTCTCTCGGGTCCAGAGCTACCTGCCAGTAACCCGACTTTAGGTCTAGTTTCGAGAACCACTGTGCACCAACAAGCGTGTCCAGGGTGTCGTAAATCCGGGGTAAGGGGAAGCAGTTCTTCCTGGTGACAGCGTTCAGCTTCCTGTAGTCCACGCAGAAGTGTAGCTCGCCGTTCTTCGTCACCAGAACTACATGGGGAACACCAAGGGTTGTCAGACTATTCAATCACTCCCCTGGTTGTCATGTCCTCTAGCATGTCCCGTACCGACACTTGTTTCGCCAGTGGAACGCATCTATATGGTTGCCGATTAGGCCTGGCGTCTCCGGTGTCGATGTAGTGGAGTACCCGGTCCTTGCGGCCATAGTCACTTCCCTTGGCTGAAAACGCGCTGGTATCGTCTCAGTATTTGTCGAACTTTCTCGAGTTGTTCTGCGGTCAGGTGGTCGACCGCCCTCTTCAATAAGCCTTCCAGCAGGGGCCCCAGGTGTTGCGTCGGGACCGGCTCCTGAGTCTTGTCGATTGCTGTCACGCTGACGACGGGCTCGCACGTCCCCATCTCCGTCCCGGCCTGGACATCATGATCGGTGCCTCAGGTTGAGCAGCGTCACTGGCACCTCTCGGCACGGCAACAATGTCCTGGCTACACAGAGCCCATGCACAGACTTCTTCTGGCCCAGCATAATGTTCTTGGTTCGGTGGCCTTCTAGTCGCGCCGTCACCACCACCTCACTTCTCGCGGGGACAACCACGTCTTTCTTCAAGACCACACTGCAGATTCCAAGGCGCTCTTCAGGTTGCCGGAGTAGGACCTCTTCTCCATTGAGTCGCAGGACCTTCCTGTAGACGTCGACCGTCGCCTCGTGGCTCCTGGGGGCATCCAGTCCAAGTATCACCTCAGCCACCTCCTCGAGGAACACCCACTGACGCACGGCACTCCGTCCCAAGGTCAACTTCAGCAGAGCCTCCTCCACAATCAAGGTGTCGCCCAATGCCGTCATAAGCTGGTACGGTCGGCTCAGCTTCCTCGTGCAAACCCCTGGCTACGTCAGGTCTAATGACGGCCAGGGCTACCCCGGTGTCCACAAGCACGTGGCACGGCTTCCCTCTCACCCAACCGTACGCGATGAGGCTGTCATCCATCTGTTGGCTGACGGCGCGCAGTGTCACTCGAGGGGATGGTGATGACGGCGCCGACGTGCCCCTCGCTACGCCGGATCTTTCCCGTTCTTTCGGCTGCTCTTCCTGGTGCGGACAGTTTCTCTCCAGGTGTCCTGGCTGGCCACACCCCCAACACACACTAGGTCTTCGCCGGTGTCCCTCGGATGGCCTACGGTCTCCAATGTAGCGGATATTACTTGTTCTCGACGTCGGGGTAGCCATCACCTTGGCCGCCTCCATCCTCAATGCTGCTGTTAGCGGCTCGTGGATTGTCTTGTATTCGCGGAGCATTAGGCGCTGACGTTTCTCGGTGTCTCGTAACCCGTCAACGAATGTGTAGGCAGCCTCTCGGGATACGAACTCGGGTGGGAGGTCTAATGCTTTGCTGGCCAGCTGCTCAATTGCCAGGGCGAACTTCTGCAGCGTCTCCCCTGGCTGCTGCGACCTTGACTTCAATTGGCTGCGGTAGGCTGCGGCTAAGCGGTGGTTTCCGAAGCGGTTTTCCAGAGCCTCCCATATGTCCTTGGGGGCCGCCGCTGTCTGGACCGCGTTAAGCACCTCCGCGGCCTGTCCCTGGAGGCTGGCTATTAGCTGTGCGGCTTCTTCCCCTGGTGACCACTTGTGCTTGGCCATCGTGTCGAACTGGCGGCAGAAGACTTCGAAAGTTGTCGCGCCGTCGTATTTAGGAAGTTTTACGCGCGCAAGATGTGTCGCGTCCCAGCGCGTGGACCTTCAAGTCCTTCAATCTCCTGCCGACGATGTCCTCTACCATGGCGTTCAGGGACTTGGTGTTGCTGGCGGCCTTTCCCTCCAGGACGTTAACGCGGCTCGCCCAAGTCCGTGACGCCCTCCTTTACGCCGGCCAACTGCTCTTCAAATTTGGCGGTGAGGGCTTCGTTCGCAGCCTTCATTTCAGATAATTCGGCCTTCATTTCCGTGGCCAAGCTGTCGTTCGCCGCTTTCATTTCTGTGGTTAATTCGGCCTTCATTGCAGTCATCGTCGTGGCCAGGTTGTTGTTTGTCTCCAACTTCGCGGCCAGGTTGTTGTTTGCAGCTTCCGTCTTCGCAGCGAGGGTGTCATTCGCCGTCTTCATTTCTTTCAACTCGGCGGTGAGGTCGTTAACCGTCTTCATTTCTTCCATTTTCTCTAAAATCTTTTTCAATTCACCGTCCATTGACAAATGTTCCACTTCCTGGCACCAATTCTGACTTTGTGGGTTCGTAGAATTAAAAGTCCAAGTTGCAGAAATTCAAAACGTTCTTTATTTGCGTAGAAATGCCATGCCATGCCATGCCATGTGGTGCTGACTGGCTGTATAAAGCCAGAAGGTTTTTGCTGCGTGCCCACCCGTTAACGGTTTTACCGCAGGTAAGGTAGATATCGGGATATTGTAGGGTGAAATGTAGGTTTTTAGAATGGTGAATTTTTATGAGGTTACTAGTATGTACCTGGGGGTTGAAGGACAGGATGCAACACTTTGCACCCTGGTGTTTTATTTGTGTAAATTTTTTGGGGTAAATAATTTTGATGCCAAGCAGCTTGGAAGGATTATGTGGAGCTCAGCTTTAGCTGCTGTTCGGTTTTGCTCCTAGGTTATCTCGGATGCCCGCAAGCCATGCGGGGTAACCGGTGCTGACTAGAGCGACGTCTAGTGGGGTCATAATCTCCCAGGGATCTGACAAGGGCGCTTCTGTGGTTGGGTAAACTTGCGTACAATTTTGATGCCCGGCGCCTGATTTCATCCTCCACGTATGGAAGACTCGAGGCCTCGTGAAGCAACCTGGTAGGAAAATAACGTCCCAAGGAATATATAGACCTGAGTCCTCTATTCTGTGCACGGTGGAGCCATGCTAGCACGCTGTCTGCGGCCATGCCCCAGATCTCGCAGGCATAAAGCATAACCGGGATTACCAGCGCTCGGAAAAGGTATAACTTCATGTCAACTGGCATCGAGGTTGACCCCAGCATTGGATACAGGGAAGCAATTGCTCCCTGTACCTTGGCCGCTCTGTCCCTGATGTGTTGGCGAAAAGTTAGACCCCTGTCCAAGTTAACACCTAGATACTGGACAGAGTTAGTCCACTCTATCCTTCGACCTCGGTAGCTGAAATTGGGGCAGTCTGCGGGGGTGTGGCGCTTTGTAAAAAGTATGGCGTGGCTTTTGTCCGGACTAACAGACATCCGCCAACGCCTGCACCACTGCTGTGTGAGACGGAGATGTCTTTGTAAGGGGTTGAAGGCTCTGAGGATGTGTTTGTCTTTGCAGAACAGAAGTATGTCGTCAGCGTATTGTGCCATTTCGACTCGTGGCTCTGTTGGGAAATCTGCCATAAAGACGTTGAATAGGGTGGGGGATAGTACAGAGCCTTCGGGGACTCCGCCTCTCACTGGTCTGAGTGTAGATGTTTTCCCCGCGACTGTAACTTGGAATGTGCAGTGTTGCAAGAAGCTGTGTATTATGTTGACTAATTGTGTTGGTAGCCCCAGGTGGATCAATTTGTAAAGGAGCCCGGCGTGCCATGTCGTGGAGAAGGCCTTCTCGACATCCAAAGAAACCGCAGCAGTGAAGGCGCCTTCCTGGAACCCCAGGGCAGCAGTCTCCACCACTCGCAGCAACTGTTGGATTGTCGAGTGCCCAGGACGAAAACCAAACTGATATGCAGGAATGGCTTGAAGGTCTCCCAATATTGGGGACAAGCGGGTGAGAATCAACCTCTCGAGAACTTTCGAGAGGGTGGAAAGGAGGCTGATGGATCGATTGCTGGAGGGGTGAACCGGATCTTTCCCAGGTTTCAATATGCAAATCACCCGGGCCTCTCCACTCTCGTGGAAAGTACCCAAGGGTGAGGCACATGTTGAAAATCCTAGTTAGGAATAGAACCGCGTTGAAGGGGAGATGGCGGAGCATTAGGGGGGTCAGCCCGTCCGGCCCCGCCGCCTTTTTTGTTTTGAGACACTGAAGTACGCCCTGGACTTCGCTGGGACGAATGGTTGGAAGACGAACCGCATCCTCAGGGCGGCATAGGAAACGATGCACCTCCCGACGAACACGTTCGGAAAAGTTATCATCCTGGGGGTCATCTCTTGGACATAAGGTACGTTCAAGGTAGTCAGGGAAAGCATCGGCTTTGGCTTGGGGATCGTAAGCCAGGCCTTGGTTGCCATGGATGGGGGAGGTGTATTGGCCTCTGTGATTTCTGAGGGCTCTGGCTATCCTCCACACGTCGCCATCCTCGACGCGCAATCTGGCCATTTTGTCCTCCCACGCTTGCACCTTGTTGCGTAGAAATACACGTTGTCCATCACTTTTATACACGATTTAGCTGTTTCACGAAGACTGGCGAAACTTCCCGAAGCTTCACGGACCCTTGCGATTGCGAAGGAATTGTCCAGACCTTTCTCTGATTCTTCCTCTCCCCACCCCGTCTCTCCTCGGCACGTCATTAGCGCTGCGCATGGGCATAGGCGTGACTTCAACGCTATCTGTTTCTTTCACTCCCCGATTCTCTCTCTCTCCTTCTACCTCTCTCCATATCATAAGCGCCTCGCGACAATATTGACAAATGGGATTACCATCAAACGTTGCAAGTGGTAATTGTATTGGATACATGTTATTAAACTCAGGTGTTCTTTAAAATAATGATTATATATTAACAGTTATGATAGTGAAGCTACTAGGTAAGTTATACTTAGTTGTATGAATGTAATGCATTTAGCAATATATAAACAAATTAAATACCATTTTAATAGTAATACATAATTTTATTTTAATAAATTGTATGCATATTCGAAGGTATTATGTAACAAAATTTAAATGAATATATCTTATTTCTCAAGTAAAATAAAATATTAACAGATTACAACTCTGGAAATCAATATAGATAATGTAAACTTTCTATTACCGGTATCATCCTTACAGCAAGCCTGGGCCGAATGCAGACTTCAAATTGGCATAATAGGTTAATTTTAAACTAAGGCAGCATCAAAATACAGACCAAATTAACTATACATAATGAAAAGTCAAAAGCTAACTTTTATGTAAATGTGTTGATTGAAAAGAGAATTGCCTACAGTAGGTTATTTTGTTTGATTTTCTACATCACTCATTTTGTCAGCAGTTGCAAAGATCTTTTATGTGCTTTTCCACATATCTTGTGAATGCTGTTGTAGCATTGTAACAGGCAGTTCTTCAAAAGGGTTTATTGCTCTGGGATAGGACATCTAAAATGTAGTTCCAGAAAAAACTAATTTAGTATTTCGATATTTAACTGTATTGGAACACCACAGTGAAGCGAAAAATTATTAAATTTTAGATGAGTCGTATTTCTTACACATCTGCTTCACTTTCGTACCTATTTTGAGGACATGTTTCGCAAATCTTCGTTTGAGTCGCACAAGAGCCGTAGATGCAAACGAAGATTTGCGAAACATGTCCTCAAAATAGGTACGAAAGTGAAGCAGATGTGTAAGAAATACGACTCATCTAAAATTTAATAATTTAGTATTGTTCAGTGTCCAAAATGGTATGTTGGCAGAAACTAAAGCTTCACAAAAGTCTGTAAAAATCTGACGATTTATTCTCCTTTGTGCATACGCTTTGTCACAGTAAATGTTGCATGAATTTCTTCTTACTTGCGTTTTGCATATTGCAACCCACATGTTTCCGAATAGATAGTTTTCTTTCGGCTGATACCTTTGTTTTGCACATGTTATACAATAACACTTCTTCATCCATAGAGAAAACGAATCCAAATTCAGATACAATTTCTCTTAAATCACAAGATTTAGATAATTTTATATTAGGCATGGTTGAATGAAACTACAAAAGTTGAACAGAAACCAAACTTCCATCTCAGAAAATCTGAGAATGAAAATAATGGGTAAACGCTTGCCTTTGAATTTGCACATTGTAGAGTGGGACATTATAACTTGCTTGCTACAACCTAATGTACAGTATTGGTAAGAAGTATTGGTAAGTCTTCCAGTATATGAATTGTCAACCCACTGAGCAAATATCCATTTATTTTATGTTTAAAAAAAATGTTAAATAATTTACTCAGTTTAGTTAATCTAATTCCTTATTTTTATAACTTGAATTTCATGTTCACGATTTTAATATAAGCAATGCATACTGTATAAGTAAATAAGATGACGTAATCAAAATCTGGGTCCTACTAATACACAATAACTGTAATACCTGTTTCTTCTCAACATCTTCCAATGGTATGTGAAACTAGTATTGAGCTGTACTATTATTACACCATTAAGAAATCACGTATTGATATTGTCTTCCATGGTCTAAGGATAAGATGCTTACCCTCCAATTTTGCAGATTCAAACCTGACAGAGAATGATGGATTTTTTCAGGCATAAAAATCCTTAGCAAGGCTTGCTTGGAAAGGGAAGTTAAGTTGATGGTATTGTGTTATAAATTAATGGCACATAAAAGAACTTCAAGCCCAATTAAGAGGCCTCTGAGCAAAAGTAAATGATATTTCACTCCTAATATAGAGCGAGATGCTGAGAACCACAGCAGTTAAAGAACATCAATAAATAAAATCGAATTTCATCTTCCATATATTGATACTACGTTGGTCCATTGTGGAACAAAGAGCAGTTTTGTGCGGCAAGAGAGGCGAGTAATGATACATATTCATACATAACGGTTCAGAGGAGTGAGCAGTAAGGCTTTTGCCCCATAAAATATATATATATATTTTTTTTTAGCATAATAAAGTATATAATTTAGACTGGTAAGGGTACCTTCTGTATAGGGTAGATGGATTATTATAATATTTTGAAAATATGCTCTAATTATGGACTAAAATAGTTAACTTCAAATTGTGCTTACAATATACATTCTTCCTTACCAGTTATTCTAGCCATTACAATTTTAATTGCAGTAGGCATTGTTCATTTTCCCCAAATGCTCACGTTTAGGTTAATGATGTTTATTGGTTAACAGAAATTTGTATACTGGAAAGGAAATTGCTATGTCTGCAGATTGTTATTAGACAACATCTGAGGGCACTTGCTAACTCTGGGGAAGTTTTTTCAAGAAGCACTGTGTTATGATGCAGAAGATATTTATCCATAGAATACAGGAATTTCTCAACATCGTGTGTGTTACTTTGGGTGCATCTTTTAAACAAACATTCTTCAAGTTTACCGGCAAATGTTTATCATAGTCAAATGATATGGATGTTTCTATAGCAAAGTTTTAATTTTGTCACAGTTGCATTGAAATACACACATTATATAGCTTTAGGCCCATTTACAATAGGTTAGCTTTTCACCCTAGGGGTGACAGCCACCAGGCTGTCTTCATTTGTAATACCTGTCAAACTTTAGATACACATATTTGTGTATCATAGATTTCAGCTAAAAATATATAAGTTATAATAATAATAATAATAATGTAATTAAGATTATTTGACCCTTTTTATCTGTATATAGCTCATACACTTTACAAACTATTTCTCGGAAGTAAAATTTATATTGTAATCTTTGTCAGCATATAGAATAAATTCAATGAACCAGTATTATTGCAAATGAAATAAGGGGCTTAAGTTGCTTGAGTTACTTGAAATTCATGTTAAACACTGGGGAGGGGGGAATGAAATACAGAGGAGAGTCATATAATTTTATACCTGAGATTCATTCCTCAATCAGCAACATAGATTCCAGGTGTCTTACTCTCCAGCACTGCACTCTTATTTCCTTTTACTAGCAAGGGAGATATCCCAGTTTGAATTACTAAACCTAACTGGAAACACATTTAAAATATTGTGACAAAAACAAATTTTGCTTCAAACTGCTTTATCACTAAATTATTATCCCAATGCTAATTTATACTCAGCCTATTTTTTACACAAATACAACACAATGATACCTCTCTTTAATGTTTCTTTAAGTTTCTTCAGCATACACCAACCTGTATTGCTAATAATCTTTCTGACATTCTCACATGTCCACCTCTTACATGGAGCTACATGCCCACTCTGAACACAACTCCGATATTAGCACATAAATTGCTTCGCTGCCTGTTCCACAGCCCACCGGCTTCTCGCCATGGAGCTTGGAACATACCACTCTTCTATTAACTGTTCACTGACCGATTAATTTATGAACTGATCCATGGAGGCGCACTTGTCGACTGATGCATGAAGCTTGAAACACACATAAACTCAAACTGTCACTTCTACTAACCCCAAGCCTCACATCGGCCTTTATACACCTGCCAGATCTTTCTGGAACTAGAAACCTCTTGAAAAGTCTTTTGTAACAACATTGTTCTGCCGCGGCCTTGTGATGTCAGCTCGTGACAGGCCTTGAGGGCATTCCCCTGCTGTCCTCCCAGCCAGTAAACAACAAAGCCCCTACTCCCACTTCTTTTCTGAGGTAGATCCATGATGGCGACACCATGATACCTTCACATTTGCCAATATGACAGTATGATGTACCTGCTTGAATAGCTATGAATGTATTCAGCTTAACTATGTGTGCGGCCACTAGCGCTACCTGAAAGCCAGCGTACTAGTCTCACTGCACCATAGCTGTACAGAGAGTATGGGCATGACCATTGTGGTGTTAGGTAGTCAATTCATCATGTACTGGCATTAAACATGAATAGGCTAAGCCAATTAATTGTGTGAAATTTGTGAACCTGATGCACAGAAAGATACATCTAACTTACATGTGCAGCTCTCTAGCGTAAGTGTCTGCTCTACATTCAAGAGATCATGAGTTATGATCATGATATAGTTATCATGAGATCTTGCTCAGAGTGAGTTATCTGGATAAGCTTTTTTCTGGGATTTTCCCTTATCCTGATGAATGGCAGGTTTTGCTAAGCTCTATGGACCCTTGGCTTATTTGAGCATCATTTCACCCATTTTGTTCATCATCCGATATGACTTAATGTTGGAGAAACTGGGTGATGACCCGTTTGCATTCATATTATATGACATCACACAAAAGTACTATGGGGATTTAACAGAAATACAGCTTGATTCAGATGAGGTGGCAGCTGTCAAAATATCCACAGAAGATTGGACTAGTTCATCTTCTGTTAGAGGAGGAAATGTCAGTTCTGATTGCGAGATGTACATGTTAACATCGTTGATAATAACATAAACGTTTAAGTTCTTAAGGCTCGTTCCCATGTTATAAAATTAAGTGGGTGAACATTTTTTAATGTTAATTAGTGTTATTAATTGCATGTGTGTGTGTGTGTGTTTGATCTGCACATGTAAAATCATTTAATTCTTTATTTTCATATTTTATTCATAAACATCTGAAAATATTGTTAAAGGTAAGTAAACTGAAAAGAAAGATGCTACATCCACATATTCATAAACTGGTAAGCAATGTGTATAATTCCATGGCAAAGTATGCACAGAATGGTACAGTCTGTATTAAAAACCATGGGAAAAGCCTAGCTGAAGCTACATGTATGCCAGAAAGAAGCGTTAGATGAATAATTAAGGAGACCAAGGATGTGCACTCCCGTTCTACTTGTTTTTCCACACGTACAAGCAAAGCCGCAGAAGATTGCCTTGGATAGTTTCAAAGAGACAATAGTTTGCTGAACGGTCCTTGAATTAAACTGAGAAAAAGACCTACTTTAAGGAAGGTGTACACTAAGTTAAAATATCCATAAGAGATGTAACAGCTTTGGCAATACCTTCCAACAGAACCGTTTCTTGCTATTAACTTCTCTATTGTTCTCAATCATTCCTTTAAAAATCATACGTAACACCTACAAAACAGATAGTCTCCTCTACCAATACAATCATAATATTTTATGTCTACCTCATCATTCTGAACAGGTCCCCCATTGAACTTATTTGGGCTACAGCAAAAAAACTTCACAGAAATGTTACATTTAGAATGGAGGACATAATTCAGCTAGCTGATGACAATTTTTTTTAATCTTTCTTCTTTTTTTTTTTTTTTCTTTTTTCCAAGTGGGGAGGATGAAGTCCAGTTTGAAACAGGGGAACCAATAAGAGATGTAGCAGGCACTTAAGATGTCTAAAATACATTGTGGACTGCAGTAGCACATAATACATGAAACCAGTTTCAAGGATGGGTGCAAACCGATCTCAGCTTGCATTAGATAAGAGAGCTAATATCTCCCCGCCAACTACTCCCTACATGTTCGCAGCAGGAAAGAAACTGCACTTAGGTATGAGAGTTCTGACAGTTCAGGATCATCCTCTCCAGCAAATGAAGGAACTAAAGTGGATGTGCATCTTCACCCCCATAATTATCTCGACTCATTATGCTACAGTGTATTTATGATCTGGCAACATTTATGAGGGTTATTTTAATCTCAGTTATTATTGTTCCAGTAAACTTATGAACTGTTATAGCTGCACTCGCTCAAAATCAACTGTAAATTAATTTCATATTATCTGACATGCAAAATGCAAGACCCAGGCCACTTAAAAAACAAAACATCAAAATTGAAAGCTGCAAAAGAATCTGTAAAAGCACAGTTTGACAGAGCCAGAAACTATGGATTAGAAATCCGCTATAGGAACATTCCAGCATCATTAGCTGTACTGTGGCTGAGTAGTTAGGCTGCTTGGCTCTCACCAAGGCAGCCCGGGTTCGATCCCAGGCAACAGCACTGGGGTGGGTTTTCTCCAGCATGTAGTGCAAGCGAGTGTTAACCACTACACATTCATTCCAAGACCGTAGACAATTTTAAAGCTTCTTTGCAATTTGTTAGTGGCTTCTAAGAAGAATATATCATTTTGTCTAGGCATATCACTACAGTAATGGCTCACAAAGAGATTGAATAAGACCATGTTATTAGAAAGAGAAAAGCGTGTGCAAGATGTAAACACGTTTATTACAGACAAATACATTGTTAAATAATACGTGTGGGATAGTGACCAGAGGCAATCTTTTTTATGAACTATCGTTGCCATTAATGCTATCAAACGGCTAGAGTAGTACAAGTTTTTCTTAGTGCCATACACAGCTACACAATAGATATGGGTGTCTCATGAATGTTAGATTAGCAAACAAACATAACATTTATTTAAACGAAACAGGGGACATGTGGTACATATATTGTGAAAAACCTAGTCAGTTTGTCCATATTGAAATGAACAAAAGTGGAAAAATGATGAAAGAGCACATTAAATGCTTTTACAATTCTGCCCTTTGTGAACATTTGAGTACAGTCTGTTACTTTGTGATTCATTCTCAGGGCACGAAGATTGCAGTATAATATAAAAATGTTTTTCCATCAAAATATTGTTACATATACTGCCAATCTCTGTATTTATACTTTTTAGAGAGTACAAACTGCATTCCAGATGTCTTGTTGATTTTGTATGCTTGCAAATTTGCAAACTACAGAAATTGGCCGAATTTGAATTTGAGTATTTATGGATAATCTTTAACTCCTGTGGTTCTCAGCATCCCATTCTGTATTTGGCATGAAATACCACTTAATTTTGCTTGCAGACCTTTTTATCAGGCTTGATTACTTTTACATACCATAAACCTATGATAGGTACCACCGGCTTTACTTTCGAAGGAAGCCATTCTAAGAATTTTTATGCCCGAAAATATTCCGTCATCCTCCACTGAATTTGAACCTGCAACCTTGAGAATCAGAAGCTAGCACATTATCCCCTAGACCACGGAGGACAACTTACATGAATAATATTGCATCATTTGCCTTCAATCTGTTAGCTACAATCTTTCTTCACCTTGATATTATGTTAACACATGCATGGCAAAGGTTCAGATCTGATGTTGTACCAGTTGCAACGTCTGATGGTATATCACTGTAGCCTTTGATATTACACTATTGCAGTGTGGATACACTAAAGACAATGTAGCATGTCCACATGTTGCCCTTGTCAATTGAGGAGCATTTTTTCAAAACTCGATAGATGCAAAATTTTATGAAATTGAGTTATATATAGTATCGGTATAATTTTCACCTTCTGTGTTGTTCTGTGAAATCAGATTTTGCAAAATTCGATTCATGTCCTGTGTAGAAGGTAGGGAATATTAGCAGTTTTTTCAAAACTCAATAGATGCACTTTCTCAGTTAAAGCAAAAGTCGATAGGTGCAATTTTATTATTTTATGGTCTACCGTGTAGCAACCTCAATTCTATGAAACACATGTTGGCATTGACTGCCATCTCACTATTGCGATTCTTGGAATTCTCAGTAATTTCTGCAAGCTTTGTACACTGCTGCACCTTTGGCAATAACTACGAACTCAGGTTGTGCACTTGTATTTCACATTCATTTCTGAAAACTTTGTTATACTTAGAAGGCATTTTTATTCGTAGTTGAGACATTGCACTGTACTATGCGCAATGGATAGGAGATTGTGAAACTGTACCAATCGTAGAATGCGCAGGAAGTATAAATTGCAAATACAAGTCAAGGAAAGCTCATACTCCAGCAATTTCATGTTCACTTGGTCTCGAATGCACTCCACAAAATCCTAAAAGTAAAAGGCATAAGCTCTGTAATGTAGCTGATTTGACTTATAATGATGTAAATGGAATTCACCATCATTTTTCCATGCTAAATAAAATAGAACAAGATAAATTCCTTATGAAATATATGAGTATTACATCTCCTAATCACAGAGTAGTGAAGAAAGAACTCCAAATACGAAGTAGACTGTTAGCATTAAATACAGTGTGAGGACTAGTGATGGCCGAGTAATGTCAGAATGCACTGCAATCTTCCAAGAAATCACAGAGGTGTTAAGAGATAGATTATCTCTCCTGGCTAGAAAATTTCACTTATCTGGGAATGCGCCAAAGGAAATCAGAGGAGGTGACAGAACAGGAATTTACAGAAGGACATTTCTGCTGCAATAAAGCAATATATTAAGAAGTACAGATGTAGAGAAAGGCACTATGGATGAGCGAAATCAAGGAGAGGATATTTACCTCCATAACTTAATATCTGAAAAAATGTGGAACACTTTTGCAAAGAAAGAAGATTAGGAAATCTACCAATCTGCTTATTGTCAAAATATAAATACATATTTTACAACTTCTTCAATTTTTCATTCCATACACCACACACTGACACATGCTCCATATGCAAAATGGGACTGGTAAAGATTAAGACAGAGGCAAACGTGGAAAAGAAAAAAAAACTAAGAACCATTTACAGACTGCACAAGTTGCATTCAAAAAGCTTTTATCAGTATTGAAAAACGAAAATGCTGATACAATCACTATTTGCTTTGATATGCAGCAGAATCAACCACTGCCTAAACTTTCTGTTAACGATTCTATGCAAGGCAAGTATGGCTGTATAATCTATGCATAATGATTCCATCATAAACCCAGAACAAAGACAACATTTTCTTCTATACATAGTTGGAAATTGAATCTGCTAAAGGCTGCAACTAGGTTGCTTCAGCTTTGCACCACTTCTTGGAACTGAAAGAAAGGATGTCCAGCAACACACCTTTTACCATTCATTTATTATCAGACTCTTGCTTTAGTCAGAACAAGAATAGTGTGATGATGTTCGTGCTTATTGCTTTCCAGGAGAAGGGTAAAAAATTGTCCCGCATTTCACATATCTACCCAATATCTGGGCACAGCTATATGCCTCATGATAAAGTAAAGAAAAGAAAAAGGATGTTCAAAATCTAGCTAAATCTTTTGAAATTCCAGGAACTGCAAAAGAATTTTATTAAGATGTACTAAAAGATACCAATAAAGGTTAAAGCTTACTTACTCATATTGTTTGAAACTTGGTATTTAATATGTATGTTATATAAATAAAACAAAATATTATATTGTATTGTGTATGAAGTAGTTTTTATTTTCTAAGGTTATACCTAATAAAATAATCCTTATAAATATTAATATGAAAAAGTGAAAATAAATACATAAAAACTAACAAAAACAATAAATGACAACAATAACAAAACGTCATGTGTTAATTTCTTGCTCACGTAGAAAAGTTAATCAGCATCTATCAGTTTTTTAAAAAAACTGCATTTTCAAACCTCAAATTTGCACTAGTTAAATTACTGTGCTTATTTCTTTTCACATTCAATGAGACAGTTTCAGGAAGGAGAATTTAATGATTAATATAGTTGCTGTGCTAACCAATTAGTATTACCAATAAATAGAAAAATCTGTTTTTCTCAGAAATGCATTTTGTGCATCTATCGAGTTTTGAAAAAGTGCTGCTCAATTGTGCTCATGTCTGTTGTTTTAATCACTTCTTGAAACTCAACATTTGCATTTTGATGAACAAAGGAAAAAGTTCCACAATGCAACATCTAGTTTAGAAAATATGGACAGGTACGTACTGAACCTGTTATATTGTTAAAGCATTTGTTGTGTTGTTTTTTCCAGATAATACTTCATTTACATATTTTGTGAACCTGCTTGTTAATACTTTCTGTTACATGGCAATGTGCAAAGCTGGCGGTGGTATATGCTGGTTCTGAAAGTGATGTCTCGGTTGTAGCTGATTTTAATCAAGTAAATGAAGTATTCAATGACAAATCACGTAAAAATCCAATACTCAACACCGGCCACAGCAATGGAAATGAAGATTCTAATTTTGCGGACAATTTAGACGTGAAGAAAATGAATGATTGCTGCAGAAAATCACGTGAAAATGTGGCGTCGCTTCACCATATAATCGAAACAATTAACAGAGATTTGAAGGAAGCACGATGTGAAATAGAACGCCTAATGGAAGAAAATAAACAACTGAAGTTTAAAAGACGTAAGTAACAGTAAGGATAGAAGAAAGAATGATGAAAACACGCCCGTGAATAATAACCAAATTGCAAGGGATTTAAAGGTTAGTCGAAATATTAACATAGTGGTGAAAAGGAATGAATCATACTCCAAGAACAGAAGCATGCAGAATACCAACAAAGGAATTAATTCAAACAGCAGCTGTATTGTCCAGAAAGAAGCTGGACTAGAAAATGAGACAAGCGTTTCAGAAACAAAGAGATACTACGTAGCGAGGGAGTATAACGATCAAAGCACACCGGTATCTGGGACAAAGGAATTCAATGCAGAAAGGTAATTGCATGATGGAAGTGCGCCGGTATTTAGCTCAGATGAAACAATGTACGATAAAAAGACGGCAATTGTGATCGGTGATTCACTAGTGCGGTATACTGACAAATTTATAGATGAAGAAGCTACAGTGTATTGCTATCCTGGTGCAAAAATTCAACACCTGAAACGGGAACTTTTAGAGAATAAAGACAATTCTGATGTTATAATAATTCATGCAGGAACAAAAAATATCATTACAGCAAAGGATCCAAATGAGATTATGGAGGAAATGGAGCAGCTTTTGGAAGTGATTAATGAAGTATTCCCTCGAGTAAAAGTGTGTATCAGTGGAGTGTTGAGACGTCGGGACGAAAACCCCCGATACATTGATGCAATAAATTCTGTATTAGAATGGGTGTGTGAACAAAAGAACTGTATATTTATTGACGGAAACTCATGGATCACAGATAGGGATCTTGGGAGAGATGGACTTCATTGGTAAATTGTTTAATAGATACATTGCATACTGCAAACCAAAAAACTCATATTAAATGGTAGTTGTGATCTAAAGTCAAGAGAAATATCTAATATTAATAAAAATTTTGGCAGAGTAAAATATGAAGCAAATAGGGATTCCAAACAAGTAAGAAATTATAACAAATTAAATGATGACTGCAGAATTTATTGTCATGGAAAATATGAGTCAAGTATTATCAAAATAACAGTATATTGTATCATAATGTACAATGCCTTGGCAATAAGCTTCTTGAAATTGAAATTTTCTTAAACTCAATGGAAAATATACAGGTATGTTGTTTTACAGAACATTGGATTAAAGAAACCTGCATCAGCCTAGATTTGCATATCTTTTCAAACTTTATAGTTGCAGACTTCTTCTGTAGGGAAAACTACGCACATGGTGGTACCATGATTGCAGTAGAAAAAGGAGTCAAGTATAAGAGGTATTTAAAAACTAATATGCTAAATGAAGAACTGATATTTGAACACTGTAATTGATATACAGGAATTAAAATTATTTATTGTATGTATCTATCATTCTCCAAATGGGCGTTATACTACTTTCTTAGATAAACTTGAGAGTATGATTAATATACTCCAAAAACACTCTCGACAAATATTTATATGTGGAAACTTTAATGTTGACTTCTTAAAAGACAACTCATCAGTATATAAATTAAAAAACGTACTAGTCTTGTTCAATCTCTCAAATGTAATTAGTAACCCCACAAGATTAACTTCCCAGTTAAATACGGCAATTGATGTTATAATTCTAGACAAATCTATCATTACTGTCAAGCTGGAGAATTTTAATACTGGCTACTCAGATCATAATGCAATTGTATCTAATTTAACAAATAATAGGACTAATAATGCTAAAATAACTCCCCAAACATGTTACAAAAGGGTATTTTCTACTGCAAATATTCAATATTTCAATACACTCTTAAACCTTGAAGACTGGATTGATGTGTACAATGAAAGAAGAATAGATGAAAAATTGCAAAAAATTTTACTGACGTTTCTGCATAATTTTAATATAGCTTTTCCTTATACAGTTGTTAAACATAGGCAAACTAGTAAAAGGAAGCAATAGATAACGAAAGGGAATTATTACTTCTAGCAAAAGAAAATGCTATCTAAATGAATTGAGTAAAGTAAACAAAACTGAAGCGTTTATAGAATATCATAAGAAGTATAAGCAAGTATATAATAAGGTAATAAAAGCTGCAAAAAGACAATACATAGATACTTGCATTTCAAATTCGTTGAATAAAAATAAGACTATCTGGAATATAATAAAATATGAAAGCACCAACAACATGGTCAAAACTAGAGACAAAATTACAGTTGATAATATAAAATTAGATAATCCTGCTGAGGTATCAAATACCCTTAATAAACACTTCATTAGTGTTGCTGATAGAGTACCTTTGAATCATCCCAATATAACAAATACCCCTAATATCAAATTAATCAGAAACGATAAAAGTGTATTTCTCAAACCAGTAACTTGTGAGGAGATTCTTAAAATAATAAATTCAAAAAAGAACACATTCTCTGCTGGATTTGATGACGTACCAGAGTGTATAATCAAATCTTGCAAAGATTATATAGTAGCACCGTTAATGGATATATGTAATTGTTCTATATCAACAGGCAAATTTCCTGATGTTTTAAAATTAATAAAACTCATACCAGTATATAAGAAGGGAGATACAAGAAATGTTGATAATTATAGACCTATTTCAGTTCAATCAGGGTTTTCAAAAATCTTGGAAACTGTTATGTTCAACAGGATATCTCCTTTTCTTGAAAAATATGTTTTCAGTGATAAACAAAATGGATTTAGGAAAAATAAATCAATTTCTAATGCACTATACTCCTTTATGAAACAAACATTAGAAGGGTTTGAGGCAAATAATTCTACTATTGGGATTTTTATGGATTTGTCTAAGGCATTTGATTTGGTTGACTATAATATTCTATTATCCAAACTTGATGCCTTGGTATAAGAGGGGTATCTCATAACTGGTTTGAATCCTACCTTGAGGGTAGAAGACAGTATACTGTAGTTAATAATGAATTAAATGGTCATAATATTAATTCCAATATTGAAATTGTGAGATGTGGGGTTCCACAGGGTTCTATCCTGGGATCACTGCTTTTTCTAGTGTATATTAATGACCTTCCACTTAATATTCCCCATGCAGAAACTATTCTGTATGCTGACGACATTAATATAATTATCAAAGGCTGCAATAATTCTGAATTGCAACATTATGCTAATACTGTTTTGACAAATATGATGCATTGGCTAACTAATAATAAATTACTACTTAATATTAAAAAGACACATAGTATGCATAGTTCACTTTCAAATAGAAATGACGCTAATATAATTCCTGTAATCACTTTTGGCAATGAGGTAATACACTATACCAATGAAACAAAATTTTTGGGGGTAATTATTGACAAATTTTTAAGCTGGAAGCCACATATTCAGTATATTACTGCAAAAGTTAATAAAGCCCACTATATAATATCAGTGCTAAGAAAAATTTGTAATACACAAACATTAAAGCTGATTTACTATTCATATGTGCAGTCTTATCTTGCATATGGTATCTTTATCTGGGAATCAGCTACAGAAATAAAAGCTTTATTTGTAACACAAAAGAAAATAATAAGAAGAATGTTTAATCTAAGAAAAGGGACTCATTGTAGGAAATATTTTGAGGAAAATAATATACTAACTCTGCCATGTCTGTATATCTTAGAAACTGTATGCTTTATAAATAACAACATGCAATACTTTCAAATAAATAACACTATTCATGAACATTATACTAGGAATAGTACTAAATTACATATACTGGGATCAAGATCAAATAAAAAACTTAACTCATTACTACATAAAGGGGTTCACATGTATAACCTAATCACAAAGAAAATAAAAAACAATGATAAGAAAAGATTCAGAAGAGATGTGAAATCATTTTTAATAAATCAGTGCTTCTATAGTACTCAAGAGTTCTTTGAATATTTTAAACACCAGATTAAGTAGAGTAAATGATTACATGAGAATAATTTTATGATACTAATGGTTGTCAATTCATGTAAGTTCTCTGTATTTGTTGACTTTGATACTATTTAATCTGATTATTGCATGCAGAATTGATTAATTCTGTATTTTCTGTATTTGCAATTTGTATCGTTTGTACTGTATCTTGAATAAGCAAATATTTCTGTATAGAAATTAAATGCTAAATAAATAAATAAATAAAAAATAAATAAATAAGCTTTATTTGTTCAATTACTTATGCTTCTCTAATCATTAGATTTATTATCCTTCAAACCTCACTTGTATGAAACTGTTTTCCAAATAAATAACCCCCATGGCTGATAGAACAGGCACAGCTCGTATTTTGAATACATATGTGATATACTCTGTTTTAGCTGTTTGAGCTGGGATACTTCCCTTATAAGTTAAGACTTCTGGTTTGTTTCAAATGATTTTCCTTATGCACATAATGTACCCATTAGTATATGAGTTACAGTAAAAGTTTCTTTTCTTTGTTATTTTCCTCACAATACAACATCAAGACAGTAGTGAACACCTACCTACACAATGTGTCTTTGTAAACAAGAAACATAAGGGGCAATAGAAGTTGTGTATTTTATATTACCAGTGATCAAGTATTTCAGGCTGACTTTTTATATTCTCAATTTGTAGATTTTGACAAATCAATTTCCCTAAAATATTTGGGAAATAGTTAAATAGTCATAATGTATCTAACAGTTGGAAAATTAGATATATTTATTTCATGAAATAAAGCAAAATGGAACAGTAGTTGATAAGAATAATGTTGAACTAAGACTAAAAATTGCACTCTACTCAATTATATGAATCAGAGCCATCAATTGAAGATACGATACCTTCAGTCAGCAAGTGGAAGGTGGTAATTGTGAATAAAAATCAACTCTCACTCACTTCCTGGAATTGAGAATGGAGTTTTTCTGAGGTACCTCGATAGGTGACTGATCATGAGTATAATTTCATAAATATGCCCCCCCCCCCACCAAAAAAAAGCTGTTTAGATTATATACCAAATATCCCAAGATGACTGCAAATTGTTTTACAGGTTTAATGCAGAAAATATTGAATTGATGACAGTCATTTTTTGGTCATTTTTATGAATGCTTATTCTTCTATCTGCTTCATGTTAATTGATATAAACACCTCAAATAATGGTTTTATTACAAATTTCCTTATAAGTACACTGGGAATAGGAGAATACAATAGTCTTAAGTGATAGATGTTTTAAGAGCTGGTCATTATGTGAAAGCTTTGAAATTCTGTTCTCTTTGCATGCCCAGCACATAAGAAAATGAAGGACTTTCTGTTAGAGAAAGGTATAGGTATTGAAAAGTTCAAACCAATAAAAAATATACAAAAATAGTAAGCTCTACAAAATAAAGAATAAATAGTGTGCTTTAAAATATACATGTTTTGTGTACTAAGATTTTGTCTAATTCTTATAATTGACCAGTTATACAAAAGTCATCCAGAATGAAGGGGACTTCAGATGTTATTCCTAGAAATACACTTCTTTTATAATGAAAATATCTGAAGTATATGTGTTTTATCAGAATTATTTGAGCCATTTTTGAGAAAATCAAAATTTTCAAAAAATATTACTTGTAAAGGATATTTGGGATGGGACATTTCTTGTGAAAATATTTGTGTTGTTTCCTTAAAACAACTGAACTTAAATACCATGTTTGGTGGTATTAACTTTGGTTTATTAACTTAAATAAGAGGTTAATGATGAAGCCTGGGACTCAAGTACTTACAATAGTAAGTGGCCACAAACGGTGTATCTCAGATACGAGAGCTCCTAGTGGTTTACTGGGAGAACATACGAGTCAGTTGGAGAGTTAAATGTCATGATGGCATGTTGGCCATGGTAGCTCAATGGGTAAAAGCGAATGGATGGAAACCTGAGATCTGTGGTTCAAGTCTCGGCTGTGGCATTGAATTTTTCATTATGACTCTTATCTGTTCACCACATTTGGTTGTTAACAGTCTTTTGGTTTTTGAGTTTACTCATACACACATACACATGCATAATTTTTAATAATTTGCTTTTTCATTCAGGAAATTTCAGAATGAATATATCCAGTGAAATCTCCGAATAACATTTTTGGGTAGAATGCAATACCTTCTCTGCATACGAATACATGGTAGAGAAAGCAAAAATTGGTAGCACGCTATCTAATGAGCAAAGAATGAAAATATTCTTGCAATATTTGAGTGACCTGGATTTTAAAATTGCCATTGGCCAACACATTTGCATAAACAGAAGCAAATGTATAAAAAACATTTTCACAAGTGTGGAAACATTGGAAAGAAGAGATGATTAGTGGATTACATTTCCAACTTCTTTTACATGCGAAGTGGAAGAATGCTACAGATTTCGTTATGCTTTTGGGGTAGTTGATTGTACCCTTATATTAAGAAAGCAAGTGCAAATGTGGATGAATATATCAATAGAAAAGGTATCCCTAATATTAATGTTCAATCAGGCAACAGAAAAATTAACCAGTTTCGATGGTACATCATCTGGATCTGGTCATGGGTCCGGAAATCTGGAAAAACTTGGATATTTTTGGGATGATGATATTGGAAAATGCTGATGCTTTCTTAAGCATCAGACTGTCGTGTTACAAGCTATGGAGTAGTACCTTGACTTATGAAGTCTTTCAAGAATAGATAACTTGCAATATATGCATTAAAAAGGAGAGGGTTGTTATAGAAAGGTATTTTGGACAAATGAAATAAGTTTTCCTAAAGTAGAATACAAGATTTGTCAAGTCACTGAAAAAATAACAAGCATAATTTTAAGGTCTCAGTACTTCAAAGTGCATCCAAAACACACCGAAGCCTCAAGCCAATTTCATAATTTGCACTTTCTTGGCAGTCTGCTGTCCATTGAGTGTTAAGTTGATATTTGCCTTTATTACACTTTCAGTTAAAGCCGAGCAGTTGTGGCTTAGGCAACACTATAAGGTATCTCTATTAGATTTATAAATACCAATAGGAATTTTGGATTTTCAGAGGAGCAATTCTGCAATGTTAATTCAGATTTAATCAACATTATTATCAAATTGCTGATTATGCTGTGTGGTTTGGATTACACTGTCATGCAAAATATAACTTTTGTTCATCAGTTTGCAATCTGGAAGGTGATGTTAATCAATGTTGATGTGCTAAAATGAATGTGCTGTCCATTTTTCTCTAACATGTAAGTCTTTCTCACAAATCACATAATATTCTGAAAATAATGCTTTTGATGTAAAAAATGTGCATTATAAAGTGAGTACAAAAAGGACATTTTGTACTTCATGCTAATATCTGTGGACCTGCGAAAGAAGTTGTTCCTTGGCTGGAAGGATGGTTGCATTGATTTAAATTTATGTCATGGTTGAGGAACTTCCCTTTTTAAACACCAACATTAGTCCACTAACATCTCAGTGTTCCACTGACTCTGATATTCCCCCTCCATATCCTTTATTTCTTGATGAAGTTCTTCACCTTGTTCATCTTTGAAGGATTCCAACTTATCAGGAAATTGTGTAGATAAGAGCTCAAGAAATGAAGCTGTAAGCTCATATTACACCCAAGAGCTGGTAGCTTTTGTAGCATATTTCTCCTAATTTCTTCCTATCGCAGATCTTTTATATTTCCAAGAAACTTGTTAACTAGACAGCTCTTTGAAAGCATGCCATGCTTGCAGTTCTCTATCATGCATGGTGTTAAAAGATTAACTATCTTCATTAGCTGTCTTACCTGGTCCACCACATATACCCTGTTTTATCTTAGCTTCAGACGTCCAGTGCTTTCATGAACTGTTTCAAAATACCTAATTTTATATGCAAAGGAGGCAATAACATTTTTATTGAATCAGCTAGACTGGCACGAATGACATTTTTTCTCTTGGCATTAAACTTTTTATCTTAGCAGTTCTCTTGCTGTCCAATGTTTAAACATTGTTTCTACAGCTCCTTTCTTGTAAAAAGAATGGGTAATTTATATATGCTTCTTGCTGCTCTAGTAACACACTGCAAACCTTTAGGTCTCCACATAATAGCCATTGATATTATGTGTAATTAATTCTTTCTAAAATGTTTCAGGATTTACAAATGATTCTTTTAGAAGCACAAAATGTGCATCTTGTACAATGAAATGTCTTTTAGACTTTTTTGAAGCATCAATAAACAAATACCAGTCATTACTATCATATGTTAGTTTTCCCAATTGTTGAATTAAACCTGGTACATCACAGCAATAAACAAGTTGGTCTTTCATCTTAAAGAACTGGGTAAATTCTTTGTCTTTATTCCTATACCAGGAAAATGTTGTGTGTGGCGTCAGCATATCCTAATTTGTTTTTGTCTTTGGTAGTATAAGTCTCTTGAAATTTGGAAGTCTCTTGCTAAGTCATTCAAATTTTCTGGACTAAAATGCTATGAGTTGTCTTCATCTTTATTTATTTATTTGTGTACTAAGCTATTACAATTGTTGAGCTGATCACCAGTATTTGGCCCAGGCCATTAATTGGTGGGCAGCCCGTTGAATTACAAAATATGTAGTGCACTACTTACATTTCTATTACTACTAACATTACTACCATTACTACTATTGCTTACACACTATTGTTCATTTCCTTTTTTCACAGTCCATTTCCATTTATTTTTCACTGTATCTAAGAACTGTCCTACATTCTTGAGATTTTTATCTATAATTTTACATATATCAGGACTTCGCTTAATTTTTCTCCAGATGTATTCTTTTCGCCAAATCTCTGTTTCCCTGCATTCAAAAAGGATATGTTTCCTTACCCCCCTTGTCTTTCACAAACCCATTCCGCTGCGCTTTTAGCCTCCACACTCCTGCTCTCAGCCATGCTATCCCCTTCCTTTCTTCATTAATGGTTTTATCTATATACTGCTCCCTTCCCCAGCCACTTTTTAACTCAACATAATATACCAATGACCTCTTTTCGCCTAACTGGCTGAACAGTTTTTGAATCTCTATATCTTCAAATCTTTTTCTAACACCCCTCCAGAAACCTTTATAATTTCTATCTCTTTTTCTCCAAATATCCCCTAAGCCATTATTTTCTAAATTGTTTCGTAGAGTGCCTGCCCAGCCCGAGCTTTGCAGACTTGCTTCTTGATATTTTAAACATTGTTGCAATAAGCTGCCTTCATCTAAATTCAAGATCCTATGCCAGTATTTCAAGGCTCTTTCCATTATTAACCCTTTCCTTGTTACTCTCCCCATTTCAATTTGAGCAACTTCGTTTGCTGTTGCCATTGGCAGCCCCAAAACTTCCTTACAGAACATCCTGTGTATCTGATCCACAACTTCCCACCCATTCTCAAGCCCCCATATTTCAATGCCATATAGCATTCTGGCCTCGACTACAGAACTATATACTCTTTCCAACCATTTGATCTCCATCTTCGGCATTTTATATAGACACCCTCTCACAGCCATCATTGCTGCTTTCCCTTTTGCCAGTGCTGATTTCTTTTGTTTTTCCCATTCTCCTCCTGCATCTAATTTTAATCCTAAGTAAGTACAGTCACGCACTACTTTGTATTCAGCTTCTCCCTTCTTCCACTTTTCATATTTACTCAATTTAGTTCCTTTTTTAAATACTACAATTTGAGTTTTTTCGCTGTTTACCTTTAAGCCCCACTCTGAACAGTATTTCTCCACCTCTTGCAAAGATATTTTTAACCCATTAACGGTAATGGACATTATTACCAAATCGTCTGCAAAAAAGTAAACCTGGGACTTGTAAGTTGTTTATTACTGGTATGAGACTATTATTCTTACTTATATTTTGTAGTACATCATCAATAAATAAATTGAATAAAATTGGACTTAGCTTGCACCCTTGCCTTAGTCCTTTTCCCTCCAGTTGTATTTCTTTAGTTAGTGCCCCTTCTTCATATTTTATGCAAAATGTATTTTCATTATACAATTCTTTTAGTATAGTTACCATTTGATTACTCACTCCTTTCATTAACAGCTTATACCACAAGTTTCAGCTCTACCCGGTCGAAAGCTTTTTCCAAATCGATAAAAGCCATATATAATTTACCTTTTTTATTTTTTAGGTATTTATCTACTAGTGTTTTTATGATGAATACATTATCAACTGTCCGCCTCCCCTTTCTGAAGCCCATTTGGAATTCTGAAGGAATATTATGCTCCTCTACCCACACTTGCAGCCTTTCTGCCAAGATACCCATATAAATTTTTCACACATTCGATAACAGTGCTATGCCTCGGTAATTATTGGTTATATCCATATCCCCTTTACCTTTATAAATTGGCTGAATAATAGCTTTTTTCCAACTCTTAGGTATATACCCTTTGGTTTTCATTGAGTTGAACAATGATGTTAGAACTTTAACTTGGTTCACGTCTTTGCTCCATTCCCTAATGAACTCTCCGGGTATACCATCTATACCTGGTGCTTTGTTCCTTTTAATTTTTTTAATTTGATTCATTACTTCTTCATCTGTTATGACACTGTCCAAGATTTCATTGAAATTATTTTCTATTTCAGGGATTACCCTCCCTACACTAAAGTTGTCTTCATCAGTGTGTGTTGACAAATCCTCATCTATACTGGAATTTTCTGTTGACCCAAATAATTGAACTTATAGTATTCTCTAGTTGAGCTGGTAAAATAGGAATAGGGACATCTACTACGTGTGACGCAGTTCTTATATTTGAAGCGAGGCCATCTGGATATTTAATTCTTTTTTCTTTCTTTCTTGTTTATTGTACCCTGATACTTTACACATGCGGAAGTAGCAGTCATAGTGATTTTTTTTCTCATGCCATATCACAGGAATCCTGAACTCTATTGATTTCTGCTTTTCACTGTACCTCTGCCTTAGCCATTCACTACGTTTTGGAAACAGCAAGCAGAGCCCATCTTTGACTTTGATCTTCTAATTTAACTTTAAAATAATCAAAATATATTTTAAAAATGGTGTAGTGTTAGTTTTCTGTCTCCCCAACAAGAAAAAACCACATATGTAACAAAAGTTATTTGAATTGTTAATACATTTTCTCCTAGAAGAGTTGGAAGCCATTGGGAACAGTATATCATTATACAACACATACTAAAAATACAAAATAGCAATTATAAATATTTTACAGAAACCACATTACTGATCACTGCAAGCTATAGAAAGCAACTATAGTTCTGAGATGTTAAGACGCATAAGCCCATGAAGGGTGAGTGCCCATGGCTGTTTATCCTTCAACAGTTGACAATTTTACCATCTTGTGTCAGTCATCAGCTCATCGCTTAGAAAGATAAGGGGTAGAGGATAGGGAAGCAGACAAGCAGTGGTTTGTACAAAAGTGAATCGAGAAAATATTGACACATTGCTTCACTCACACTGTTTATTCACAGGACATGTTTCAAGAGCTCTTGCTCCTATCATCCTTTTTTTTTTTTTTTAGTTCTGATGTTAATATTTCTTTTTGTTTTTCCTATATAAATTTTAGGGAAAGTTTCACATTTGATCTCATAGATTCCTGGTTTTTCTTTGGTAGTGATTGAAGTTTTGGGAGGGCCTTTTAACAAATTTCTGATATTAAACCTATTTTGAGGTGCAAGAGATATGTTGTGTTTTGAGAAGATTTTTTGGAATTTTGTTATAGGCTGATGGGTGGAAGGTGAATTTTTTAAAAAGTTTTTCTTTTTCTCCTGTAGGTTCTAGGGTGGTGGTTTCTTTTATTTTCTTAGCTTTGTTGAGTCTGTTAACAGTTTTGTCTACTAAATTTGGGTTGAAACCATTGGATATAGCTACTTTTTTTATGTGTAGGTATTCTTCTTGATAATCTTCTCTGTTTAGTGGAAAGTTGATCATCCGAAAGATTAAACTGTTGAAAATGGCATGTTGGTGTTGTTTTGGGTTGAAACTGTTGTTCTTGATGTAATTATCTATGTGCGTCGGTTTCCTGTAAATACCAAAGGTGAGTTTGTTGTTCATTTTTTTGATCTTGATGTCCAAAAAGGGGAGCACACCATCCTCTTCTGTTTCCAATGTAAATTTTATAGCTGGATTTTGTATATTTAAAAGTTTAAGACTATCTTGTATGAGTTTTTTAGGTACTATTGCAAAAATGTCATCAACATAGCGATACCACACTTTGAAATAATTTGGAAAAGCTTTTGTGATATGTGTTTCAAAAGCACTCATAAATAAATCTGCCAAGAAGGGAGACAATGGGTTGCCCATAGCTAGGCCTGTTTTTTGTTTATAGATCTGTCCATTAAAGCTGAAAAAATTTTGATTGATACAAATTTCTGTAAGTTGTGAAAGTTCTTCTATTTCTTCAGATGTTATTTGTATTGATTTCAGCCATTTTTTGAGAAGTGGAATAAGCTCATTGGTAGGTATACTTGGATATAAAGAAATGACGTCAAAGGAAACTAAAGCATCTGTAGAGTTGATCTTTGTGTCCTTCAGCAGATTTAACAATTCAAACGAGTTTTTGATACTTAAATTTTCAAATTTTGTGAAGGATCTGAAGATATGAACCAGCCATTTTGATAGTTGGTAAGTGGGTGCATCAATGTTATTAATTATTGGTCTGAGGGTAATTTCAGGTTTATGTATTTTGGGTAAACCATATATGTATGGTGTTTTTGGATTGTCTATTTTATTGTTCAATTTATCTCTTTTAGTCATGATTTTACTGTTTTTAATTGCTAATTCCACAGATTTGCATGCTTTCTTTAATGGATTGTTTTCTAATTTAACAAATTCTTTTCCGTTTAAAAGGTTGTCCATTTTTTTGCGATAGTCTTCTTCGTCCAGTATTACTATTTTGTTACCCTTGTCTGCTTTTGTGTAGATTACCGGTTTTTCATTTAAATTTTTTATATGAATAACTTTTTGAATTTGCATTTTGAATATGATCTAGAGTTTCTATGCACTGTGTTCTGATCGTAGATTTTTTATTATCGGGCAAATTATATATCGCTATTTCAATGTCCGCTATATAGTTTTCAATGTTTTTTGTGTAATCTACACATGTTTTTAGGCCTTTGTTTAGAAAATCAATTTCTTTCTCTGTGAAGTTGCATGTGGATAGATTCGTTACGTTGTTAGGTTTTTGACATGAGAGTAATAAATCTTGCTTTTTATGTGGATTTGGTTCTTGCTTCTTTTGAAGATTCATGAATTTTTGTTTCAAAATGGCTGTTTTCTTACGCATTTTCAAATTAAGAATTGACAGCATATTATTTTCTAAGTTAGACCACATGGCCAGGTTCATACATTTCGAAATTTTTAGGTGTAGTTCGCATATTTTTAATTCTGTGGAATGTAACGAATTGTAGTGGTGGTTTATTTCCATTTTAATTACACGTTTTTCTGCTGCTTTTTGTTGTTTGCTATTATTCTTTTGTTTAACAATTTTTCTGACGAAAATGGGTGTTAAATTTCAAACATTTCTTTAGAAAACGTATGTCCGCAAAAGTATTTCTTTTCTTTAGATTCAGCTTTAGAAAAAGTTTGATGTCTTTTTTCCTACCTTCAGATCCAGTATTGAAAGAGGAAAGCAAGTTTACTATTCGTTGGTCCTCCATCTTGGTTGACGGTTTAAAAAAATCACACTATCGAGATTTGAATGCTTCTCAGACTTGTAGGCCTAATCACTCAAAGTATAAACTTGGATAGGATGATAGGAGCAAGAGCTCTTGAAACATGTCCTGTGAATAAACAGTGTGAGTGAAGCAATATGTCAATATTTTCTCGATTCACTTTTGTACTAATTTGTGCTTCACTGTCCCTACGCTTCTTCCAAGTTTATACTTTGAAGCAGTGGTTTGTTTGGAAGTATATATGGCCTGGAGATGCATAATGTGTTACATTATTATTCATCTTTTCTGCAAAAATATACATATATAATTGCAACTATGCAAAGTCCAATATATAAAAGTATTGAATTTCTTAAAATCAGTAGGTGTTACGTGAAAACATTTATCATTCTCGAACTCAGTGCATTTGATTCCATTTAAGTAGCCTATTTCCATCAAAAGTGGGAAGTGTCGCAGGACAGTGTTATCACTTATTGGACCTGAGCTGATGCAAACTGATGTTATTCTACTCCCTCAACTTGCATGCTCCATTTAGGACTCAACTTACACTTTTATTCATATCACCCAAGAATGTGAATTTGTCATATTATTATATAATACCAATTCAGTGTCTGTCCTTAACAAGGTGTGTCACTATATGTAATGGAATGACATTGTATGGTTCAGTGTGTATTTGTTATGTTAATTTGTCCTCTTGAGCCAAAAACTGAGTAGTTGTAATGTTTAAGTTTGAATTTATGAGTCACTATGTTTACACTCAGTCTTCACTTACTTGTTGTTGTATAATTGAAACGTTTTCAAGATCATTCGATCTCATCATCAGCTGTTTGGTGACTAAATGAACCTCCCTCTTCTTCCACTACTACGGAGCTCCGATCACTCTGCCATCTGGTGTTAGGGGCACTAAGTTTTAATACTTCATTTAATGCCGGGATTTCAAAATTTATAACTTTATCACGGTTTTTGTTTATGAATATTTTTTCCCAAATATCCAATTCTATGGGTGTACTTAAAGATTTTAACAGTTTAATGTTGTGGCCAATGTTGTGGTTTTCTGTCCAAAAATGGTGTGAAACTGCAGATTTTTCTGTTTGTTTCAACTTAATGTTCCTCTGGTGTTCTTTTTGCCTGGTTAACATGTTTCTCTTAGTTTTTCCTATGTAGCTTTTTTCACAGGTTTCACAATTAATCTGATAAATTCCTGATTTCAAATTGTTGGGGATTGTATTTTTCAGTGGTTTATTTAGCAGGTTCCTCAGACTGAATTTGTTTTGGGATGCTAGTTTTAAATTTAGCCTTTTGAAGATTCGTTCAAATTTTCTAAAAGCCCATGGATGGTAGGTGAATTTTCTATATTGCCAATTTGTGTTATTAAGTGGTGTGAGAGTGGTATTTTTTGATCTTATCTTCAGTTTTTCTTTCCTCTTCATCATATTCCTTATGATGGCTGGGTTGAATCCATTTAATACCGCTATGTCTTTTATGTGTTGTTGTTCTTTCAAAAATTCATCCTTACTCAGTGGGACGTTGTACAGCCGGTGAATTAGACTTCTAAAGGCAGCTAGTTGATGTGAAACTGGGTTGTATTTATTTTTCTTTATGTAATTATCTATGTGTGTGCGCTTCCTGTATATTCCAAAATCTACACCATGACGATGTAGTATAGACACCATGACGATGTGACAATATTCGTCATGGTGTAGATTTTGGAATATACAGGAAGCCCACACACATAGATAATTACATAAAGAAAAATGAATACAACCCAGTTTCACATCAACTAGCTGCCTTTAGAAGTCTAATTCACCGGCTGTACAACGTCCCACTGAGTAAGGATGAATTTTTGAAAGAACAACAACGCATAAAAGACATAGCGGTATTAAATGGATTCAACCCAGCCATCATAAGGAATATGATGAAGAGGAAAGAAAAACTGAAGATAAGATCAAAAAATACCACTCTCACACCACTTAATAAGTCAAATTGGCAATATAGAAAATTCACCTACCATCCATGGGCTTTTAGAAAATTTGAACGAATCTTCAAAAGACTAAATTTAAAACTAGCACCCCAAAACAAATTCAGTCTGAGGAACCTGCTAAATAAACCACTGAAAAATACAATCCCCAACAATTTGAAATCAGGAATTTATCAGATTAATTGTGAAACCTGTGAAAAAAGCTACATAGGAAAAACTAAGAGAAACATGTTAACCAGGCAAAAAGAACACCAGAGGAACATTAAGTTGAAACAAACAGAAAAATCTGCAGTTTCACACCATTTTTGGACAGAAAACCACAACATTGGCCACAACATTAAACTGTTAAAATCTTTAAGTACACCCATAGAATTGGATATTTGGGAAAAAATATTCATAAACAAAAACCGTGATAAAGTTATAAATTTTGAAATCCCGGCATTAAATGAAGTATTAAAACTTAGTGCCCCTAACACCAGATGGCAGAGTGATCGGAGCTCCGTAGTAGTGGAAGAAGAGGGAGGTTCATTTAGTCACCAAACAGCTGATGATGAGATCGAATGATCTTGAAAACGTTTCAATTATACAACAACAAGTAAGTGAAGACTGAGTGTAAACATAGTGACTCATAAATTCAAACTTAAATATGAAGAATACTTCACTGTTAATAATGCTTCTGCTTTTAATATTTATTAAGTTGTAATGTTGCTGATGCAGAATTGTACAGCAAGGCAAGTCTTAATTCAATACAGAAGTATTTTATTAATTATGACAATATTTTGGCACTGGTAACTGACAATGTAACGCACATGTCAAAGTGCTTCAATTTCTTGATGGTGTTACTCGGAGAGGAAATAGTTCATATTTAGTGTTGGGCATACAAGCTAAATTTAGTGGGATGCCTTTTCTAAAAAGAAATGATGAATCTTAATGCAGCAGTGACCAATGCTAGAGCTCTGTTTCTCAATATAAGAAAGAGAAAATTCTCAGTATAAGAAAGAGAAAATCTGTATCTTTGATTTCTCAAAGAGTATCCATCTGATAGCCCTAAATTATTTCCAGTATCAGTGATGGCAAGATTGAATACTTGGTTCAAGGCAGCTTTCTATTTGAAAAGCATCTCTGTGTCTGAAATGAGTTCATTCAGTTAGAAGATGTGGATTCTATCAGCAATGCTGGTATTGATTTTATAAAATCACTGATGAATAATGAAGTGTAATTTCGGGTGAGGCAACATTCATGATGGAATATGTTGAAGATTTAGTATAATACATCTCACTAAAACAATCTTCACACCCAACAAGTCCTACATATTATGGAAATATGGGGAAAGTATTGACTAACAATGAAATCGTAAAAGAATGAACTTTTATAGTGAACCTATTGAGATTCAACTGTAATAACTGTAATAATTTTATAGTGAAGCTCAAAATAAGCTATGGAGGGTTAGCTGTGATCTATGGTAACAATTTTAGATGTCCATGTGGCTCCTTAGCATCCTGAGCAAACTACAGCAGTCTCAGTGAGTTGATTAGCATGTTTAAGTATTGATTTGTTGCTGTTGCACAATAGAAGGAAGTTTAAGTGAAGTGACCAATATGTCCCACTCTTTCCATAGCCCATTCAATGTACGTGGCCGTCTACCTCCAAGGGCTCTTTTTAGTAACCCAAAAGCACAGAAATCCATTGGCGGGGCATCAGAAGATTTGACAGGGATGTCACTAAATGGGATAAAATGGATTCTCATTTCTCTTTCCATTTTCTCCAAAAACTGGCAGGTTGAAGCAGACGTATTATCTTGGTGCAGCCAGACCTTAATTGCATCTGCACTGTAGAGAGCAGAGATTTCTGTGTGGAATATGGGGTTAGGACATTAGTTTGAAAATATGCCAAGTTGACTTTGAAATTTTTTTCTATCTGGCGCATAGTTAACTTCCGAATGTAGCTGTATCTCACTATAACCATAAAACCACTGGGAAAACTTTCATTAGCTACCATATACAATCTTTCAAAATTTTTTTCTCCCCTAGGATGGTAAAATATGGCCCGGGGTTTGTTGCAGTCACTTAGGTAAACATATGCTTCATCTAATGTGACCACAAACATCCACTTGTCACTTGCCAGGTAGTGTTCATGTAACTCTGCAGTTAGTGGCATGTTCTGCAACGTGTCGGGGCAACAGCTTATAGACTCACTTTTATGCTGCTTTTTTTAGGTTTAAATTCTGGTTGATAATGGTGTTCAGTTGTCCTGGATATTCCTAACTTCAGTGAAATTGCTCTCTGTGTTGCCTGATTTGGGCCTGAGCTACCTCTGGAGTATGGTTGGGGGCTGGTCATGGATTTGCATATTTCTTGCTCTCTGGAATAAGGTTTCTTCTAGTCTTACCTTTTTTATTTAGTACATTTGAGATGCCTTTCTTGGAAATGGTGAAACCGTGTCTCTTAGGTGTTAAATATTCTCAGAATATGAATATTTTGCATCAGAAAGTGAAGCGGTTTTCTTACCTCTTTGTGTACGACGTTTCGATCAAGGTCGCGACAGTCTGAGTTGCTCTGCCTGTGTTGAAGACAACCTTAACCTTGGTTTGACATGGATCTGGTAGGACTAATCTCAGGTCGTTCCATAAAATTGTTAATTGCTAGCTAAAAATGGTTGGTGCAGCAGAATTCAAAACTGCATGAGGCAGGAAGGAATGTTGTATGTACACTGAAATAATGTTTAGCACTTCCGCTTTGTCACACTGTTGATTGCACCGATTTTACTGCAAGATTATCTATTTTTATATTCTGTTTTTCCTGCACTTCAAATTTGTGCAATGCTGAACCTTGGATCTTTTACTACATGTGTTAAAGTTGTTTATTGCAACTCTTAGTCTGTTTGCTTCACTTTTCACTTCAGCAGAACAATATGTTTTCCTCACGACTGCCCCACTGCTAGTGTCTTTTTACCCTCGCAAACATTTCTGGTGGCTTCTTTACTCTAAGTCAGTTTCATATATCTCCCAGATAGGCTATCTTCTCTTCAGTTAGTCATATCTTTCTTTGTATTGATTTCTTCTAATTGTCATCAAATGTTCTTTGGTTTTTTTATGTTACACACAAAGAAATCCTGGGTTTGTTATTCACAATGGCGACTGAATGTCCCTACAATTTTAATTCACGCCTAAAACTTACAAAACCTTCATGCATTTTAAGTGTTGTTTATCCAACTACTTTTACAAAGTTAATACATTTTCATTTTTTTTATTAACAATACTATTTGCATGTTGTGAATTATCGCATCAAAATGGCATTTAGGTTCACCTCCTACAATGGTTCTATTTTTGGCCCTATTGTATGCAACAGGAATGAGTCAACACTTCCACACTCTATTCAGTACTCACTGAGATTGCTTAGTTTGCATACTTCCATGGGCATATTTAAGGAGCCACTGTATGCTTCTAAATTAGTTACCATAGATCGTGGACAACCCTCCATATATTGCATCAGAAGTGGAGACATTCAAGAATATGAGAAACATTGCAGCATTGGGATCTACAAAACTCCAATTACTGATTTATATCTGAAGACTCTGCTAACAAATTTTATTCAGCACTTGCAAGGAGAGACATATATTGTGAAAGTTCTGAGCAGTTTGCTTGACAGTCATCCTGAGTTTAATGGAAAAGCTCCTCCGTCAATGTGGTATCCATTGGGCTAATATTGATTGTGAAGTTTCTTTTCTTGCTACTCAAGAGTCATGAGTTATTTATGTTGTGATACCGAAATTATGGTTTGACAGAAGCAGTCATGATAGATGTCGAAGGAATGTTGGTTCTTTGTGACGACCAAGGCCAGTCCAGTGGGGAAAGTGTTCTAACAAAGCCATGAATGAAAGGAGCAGTGTCCTTAGAAGGTTTCTAAAGGGATTGTCACTTGTATATGAATAGGGAATTCTTTGGATCGTTTACAATGGCGACCAAAACAGCCACAAAAGGACTTTGTTTGTTTAAAAGAGTTTTGGAGAGATGTGGTCAGGGAGGCACTCTCCGGCGTAAGGCTGAGGGAGACGGTTCGCGGCTAGAAAACCATTATAAACATTATCCGGCGTGTAGCCGATATCAAGAGAAGAGTCAGACATGAAGCCTATTAGAGCGGTCAACTTGTTCGGTCTTGAATATTTGTCAGGTCATCAAAATTTATCGAGAAATATAATTAGCATTCAGTCACTATAAACCGTGATTGGTAACCCTTGGTCGGCAGCTTCCATTTCGAGGTTTGAAATAAGAAGCAGTGAATAAATAATTTGGAGACGGGCATTCCAGTGTTGTAAAATTTCCTTCTCACACACATCCACGCATACCCTGAGAGAAACCTCATTGCTCACTATAATATTTGCTTCAAACTGGTGCACAACGTAGAGCAGTGGTAACCTGTGATCGCCACCAATAATTATTGTATCAGTTGCAATATGAAAGAAAATAATCTAAACACTAAAGTAGTATTCTCCCTCAACAGAAAGGAGAATATAATGTAGGTATTTTAATGCCATTATATCTGCCTTAGATGATAATTTGTTTATTAAATAAAACACTATTGTTATTCAATCTTTTATTTATAATTTATGGAACAGTACCTTTAAAATCTTGCAATCTGTTTTTGGGTTTACAAAATAAAGAAACAAAGTCTATAGGTACCATCTTCAAAATAAATCAAAACAGAAAATATATAAAATATCATAATTCTTTAAAAAAAAAAAAAAAAAAAAAAAAAAAAAAAAAAAAAAAAAAAAAAAAAAAAAAAAAAAAAAAAAAAGTACATGCAGGTCCCTACCAATGAAGCAGAACCACTGTTAATTTGGTTTGTATATTTTCCTTTTTAACAAAATATTTTAACAAATGCATTTGTTATGTTAACATGTGTATTTTTATAAAATATAACCTGGTAAATTTATAGTATTTCTAAAGCTAATTTTTGTTGTTCATAGTAATGCAGTTTCAGAGCCCTCCTCTTCTGTTTCTTCTACTGTTTCTCCCTCTTCTTCACTTACTAGTTCCAAAGCTTGACTCAGTGCTTCCTCCAGGGTAATATTGGCTGCTTCAGTGGCCTGCTTTCTAAGTTCTAGTATTGCTTTCTGCTCAGCCTCTATACGTTCCCTTTCCTGAAAAACAGCAAAAAATATAATTTAAGCCATTATCTTGCCAATTACTAAATCATCAGCCTATAACTATTTGCCTTAATGTACAGGTTCTTGGAACAGACTGCTCAGCATGGAGGTAGTCCTCATATTGTAACAGGGAAATAGTAGTGAATACAAAGCCAATAGCAATATGGTGCAACTTTTGAAAAAGGTTGTTTCGTCTTTGTTATTATTTAAATTTGTATGAAGTGCTCATATAAAGGATGAACACAATTTGTACATTGGTACTAAATTAACATCATCTTTGCCAATAGAACAACCATTAACATATATCCTACCTAGGTGTAGCTAGCATACAAAACACATAATTCTCACATATGGCACAAAGTTTAAATTAACATGTATTACATTGTTTAAGGACTATGATACAATGAAGCACAAAATTAATACAATTTTGAGTCCAACTAATACTCATATATAAATACATAAATGGAGCATTGAGTATTAGTTTGACTCAAAATTGTATTAACATGTATTAGTTTGGAGAGTAATGGTGTGTTCCAATTAAGCAAGAGTAGATGAAATGCAATAAGTGAGGCAACAATTAATCAGAAGTATAATGAATAATATCGTAAAGTTAGAAAGGAAAACACAAAATGGAAAATTTAAGTAGCCATTTTTTGTTATCTGAAGTTGTGTGTGAATTGTAGAGTAGGGTATCTATAACTTCAAAACATTATTAGATTATAATTATAATTTAATTGAAGGAAGCTTGAAAAAATGAAGCAGGAAACAAATTGTACTATGAGTTGGCGTGACACAAACTACTTCAGTTGTTATGGTTGTCAGGAAGCAAAGAAGATTTTGCACTTAAGCACACCTGTAAGCCTATTATTTCTCTAAAAACTTTTGAAAGGATGGAGTGAAGCAAAGGACATGAGTGTGACCAGATCCAGAGTACAGGCTCAGATGCAGTGGGTCCCTGTTTTATCCAGATATTGCAGCCTGATTCTTGTGGGACCACACACACACACACACACACACAGTTACCTCTGCCCATGGAGGTATCTCTGAGAACCTATTACACATGAGCAAACAGTTTTCAAGGAAAACTCCACTATCACAGCCCTCACCTGCCATTCATTTGCCTGATCCTTTATAGGAAAATACAGACACCATATTGTTTAATAACACTATAACAACAAAAATGCCAAAACTTCAAACTATGAAATATCTATGTTATGTGCACTGAATTTGAAAATGCATTCCATCTTTTATATCATGTAAGGCTTTTGTTCAGTGATGCAACTCCACTTTTTGTAATACTCACTGCTGTCACTTCATGCATGGTCTGACTGCATGTAAAATAAGATAATCTTGCAGGTAGATGCAAGATTTATACATTTACATATATACATTTTCCAAATGTATATCTTATATGTATGTGTACCCATCCTCCATTGCTGTTTATAAAGAATAAAATTCAGACAGGATAGTGACTTACTATTGTCGAGACCATTTATACATGAAGTTCTGTGTTTGCATTTCATGTGAGTTCAGATGTTAATTTTGTGGTTGTGAATATCAGTACTTATAACAGTTTAATAGTTAAAAGTATGTTAAACAGACCTTAAGGGTGTTAAACTCATACAAAGAGGGCAATTTACATCAATAATGATGTGTCAGTGTGTAAATTCTCTGAACATATTTTGTTATGTGTGTGGTGAATTCACTACAAAATCTCAAAGAAAAAGTATTAATCCTGTTGTTAAGAAACATATGAATTGTACTTAACTCTAAAGTAGATAAGGATGAAAGTTTAGCTCTTAATATTGTAATAGCAAATGTTCTCATAAGTTGAGAGGCTGGTTAAACAGCACTCATCCTTCTATGCAGTTTGCTGTTCCTACAATATGAAAAGAACAGAAGGACCACCTTTTAGACTGTTACTTCTATTCTCCCCAAAAAAACAAACAAAGTATAATTATTCCAGATTTGCCATCCACATGAAGACCTATTAAGCATAGCAATTCATTTCCACCAACACCACCTGGAAAGTTTACCCCACAACAGAAAGAATCACATTCTTCCCCTGAGGTTGGTCCTACTACTACTTTAATTCCCAACTTTGATACTGCTTCTGAATTCGTGGAATCCAAAAAACCCTGTCTAATTTCACAGATAATGCTAAATGATCTTGTAAGAGATTTAAATCACACACAGGCCCAGTTTGAATTGTTAGCATCTAGACTAAAGGAATGGAACCTCTTACAACCGTATAGCAAAGTATCAACTTACCGCAAGTGTCAGCATAGTTTAGCAACATATTTTTCTAAAAAGGATGATGCTTATTGCAATAATGTGAGGGAAATTATGCATCAGCTAGGCAGAGAACGTATTCCTGATGAGCAGCATTTATTTATTGGCTCTTCAAAGTCAAGTCTAAAAGATGTTTTGCTACACAATGGTAATATTTACTCTTCTATACCAGTGGTTTATGGTGTAAACATGATAAAAATGTACAAAAACATGGATATCCTCCTAAAAATAGTAAGTTATAATGACTATGAGTGGCAAATATGTGGAGACCTAAAATTTATAGGTCTATTAAATGGAATGCAATGGGATATACAGAACTTATTTTTCCATGAGTGGAACTCTCGGGACAGAGTTGGAGTGACCTTTGAGGCAAAGTTTTATACCAGGTGAGAAAAATGCGAAGTTTCACCACTCATAGATTCTCAGAAAATGTTACTACCACCACTCCATATAAAGCTGGGCTTAATGAAGAATTTTGTAACAGCAATGGACAAAAATGGGAATGGTCTACATATTCAGAGAAACAGAAAAAGTAGCATGGTGTGCATTCAAATACATATTTCAAAATTCATAGGAGGAAATTACAGAGCAGATAACTACTTGAAGTTGCAGAAAATTTGTTAAGGGCATATGAGACAATGGGATGCAATATGTCCCTTAAAATTCATTTACTGCACTCTCATCTTAACACCTATCCACGAACCTGCGAATGGTGAGCGATGAGCATGGAGAAAGATTTCACCAACGAATATCCTAAATGGAAAGGCAATATGCAAGAAAATTGTCTCCTAACATGCTTGCTGACTACTGTTGGTTTCTAGTTTCTGAGTGTTTCTGGCCCAGCCACAAAAGAAAATGTCCCAGTAAAACATTCTAACATTGTAAGTTTTTTCAAGTTTTTCAAGTTGTCTGTTTTTTTTTTTTTTTTTTTCTGTTTGACATTTTATCAGTAATCACCACCACATCCTTTCCAATAAAATTGGTACTTTTGAATGCTGAATGTAGTAAAAATTGAGTCTGTAACTACATTTATTAACAAAATATTAAATTTTAACCAAAACATTAAATATAGTAGCCAAAGAAAATGGTATGTGATAGAGAATTTCTAACTTCATATTCAAATTTAGGAGATCAGAATTAGTAAAAGTTACATATTTTCATTTCATGGCATGAAAAAAGTTAAACTTTTGTTGTACAGTATGATTTACCAGCTAAACTAAAAGAAATGCCAAATATAAAGCGATTGAATAGAGAAAGTAAAGCCTTTCTATTACAACATACATTTTATTCACCAAATGAGTTTGTGTGATAGAGTAGATAGTGAAATAGTCAATATGTAACATATTTATAAATTGGTAAATATAGCACTGATGAATCCGCATCGTGTACCTTGATCAAAAAAGTGATTAAAGGATATGCCATAACAAACCAGAGAACTACAATTAATGTGAATTTCAAGGCCACTTTCTATAAAAAGCTAAAACTTATCTCATAAACCTTGTAACATTGAAAGACTATAATGCGAGTGTAAGTTGCAAGAATCTTCACTTTGATGAAATAATGAGATACTAGCATATTACCCTACTATGAATATGCATAAATTCATTACTGGTTTCAACATGTTTATAAATGAACTGAAAAAAAAGGACCTTGCCCTTTAATAAACCGTTGTGCTGCAAGTATGTAAAATACTGTTTGTTTGATTTATTGATTTTATTATTGTTTGTTGTCTGTGAAGTGCTTCAAATAAATTATAATTATCAGTCATCTATCAAAAGTAATACCTATACTATTATTATAATGAGAAAAAAGCTGTATGTGATAATCTCAGAAACTTCTAAACCAATTTTGGTAATTCAGCAATGAAAAGTGATGAATATAGGCTATAAAATGCTTACAAAAATTGTAAACTATTTATATTACCCAATTTCAGTCCTGAATATGTGAGAAGACATTTTTTGGCATTGTATTGTGAACATAGACATTTTTAATAATTTCCAGCCAAAAAGGATTATTGAGAGGGCTATTTAAGACTGAGTTACTGCAAGGGTAGAAAGTTGCATATCATTTTCATACCACCAAAGTTCCCTCTGATTTCATTGAACTGTGTTGTAGAGTTTTGGTATGGTTTTGGGAAAAAGAAGATGCTTGGCACAATTAGCTTTGTGAGTTTTTTTTTCTTTTTTTACCTGGATAAAATGATGAACTATTCCTATAATTTTCAAGAACTTCTGTTATCCTTATTTTCAAACCCAAATGTACAAATCACTCTGGCCTATCAAGATAGTTTGTACACTACGATAACACTGTTCTACAAATTTTGAAAAGTTGAATGTTATGGTAAAATGAATACGGTTTTCTTATGTTATTTAGGTCACTGAACACGAAAATGATACTTAAATTGATTGGCTCTTGTTTTCAAGATAATATCACTTATATGTAAGTTACAATAAAATATTTAAAAATTAAAGCATTGAAAAAAAAATTGTTACCTTAATGGCAACTTCTTTTGGGCTGTCTATGATATTCTGTTTCAGGAGCATCCCTTTTCACCATCCAGCAATAATCAGCTAACATAGCAGCATTCCATTTCCCTTTGTACCTTTGTTCCATCACTGAAATGTTCTGATGAAATTGCTCACCATATTCATCGCTGACATTGCCACAATTTGGAGGGAAGAAGTCCAGGAAGGAATTCAAGAAGTGCATTTTAGTGACATATTGCTTCCCAGCTGTTTATATGAGTCCATTAGATTTTCTACAAGTTCTTCAAAATTTTCAGCTTTAACATTTCCCAGAAAATTATTCAAAACATTTTTAAAGGATTCCCATGCTGCTTTCTCTTTTTTACTTAACACTTTTTCAAACTGTGATCTTTGAAAAATTCTCTGATTTGAGGTCCAACAAATACGCCTGCTTTCACATTTTCATAACTGAGCCTTTGGAATTTTTCACGTAAGTGAATGCAGAACCATTCACATCTAAAGCTTTTACAAAATTCTTCACATGCCCCAATGTTATATGTAGTGGGAGTAGTAAAATTTTGCTTAACTCTATCAATGGTTCATGTGCAACATTTTTGAATCCTGGTATTAATGACTGTCTTTTTGGCCAACTTTTCCTAACATAGTGGTTGTCTCGGGCACGGCTATCCCATTCGCACAGGAAACATACTTGGTCTAGCCAGCTTGCAGTCCTAATAAAATGGCAATTACCTTGAAATCGCTGCATACTTCCCACTGGTATTTATTATAATCTACTCCCATCAAAATATTTTCACATTTATATACGTTTCTTTTGTGTTTGTAGCATAGGCCACATGAATGGAAGGAAACTTATTTCCGTTATGTAAAAATTCTTCTTTAAGACTTGTCTGAAGCATCAATGATCATCCCCACTTATCAGGAATATGCCTCATATTTAATGCATCCATCAGGCAATCAACATCTTTGCAGTACATGAAATCTCCTTCAGTTGTAAAGAATTGCTCCAAATCGTTATTTATAGTTCAAAATGTTATCACTTTCACGGAGGGGTGTAGATAATTCCATTGTTGCAACTTCGATGCCAGAAGTTCTTCCTTATGTTTAGGAAGATCTAGATCCCTGATTAAATCATTGAGCTCTACTTGTGTGATCTTATGATTGGACGTGTCTGTGCTTGGCATGTAGTCTGCATCTCTTGAAGTTCATGCCTCCTGTTCTTCACTGTTGGAGGAAACACTGTTATATACATCAGAGTTAACAATAAAATTTTGTGGAGGTTGAGGGACAGGGAGTCCTTCACTATGAAGTACAGGCCAAATTGCTGAAGGTATATTAGGGTACACAAGTGTTGAGTTTTCTTCATGGACATGCCTTTCTTGATAGGGGGCGCCATACAGAAATAACAATCAGTAGTATGATTGGTAGGCTCCCTCCAAGTCATGGGCACTGCAAACGGCACACAATGTCCTTTTCCTTTGACCCATGCATTAAGTTTCAATGAGCATGTAGTGCAGCACACATGTGGTGCCCATTTTTTGTCCTGGTCCCCCATCTTACACCCAAAATATAACAAATATGCTTTTTTAATATATGGTGTTATCGAACGCCTCCTCAATGCAAATGTAACCTCTCCGCATATATAGCAAAAGTTATTAAGATTATTCATAAGAATAGGCATAGAGGTTGTATTGAATGAGAACAATATAGAAAGAGGCTTAGAGCTAATGAAACGAATAAGTAATGGCTGGTTTGATGAGGACTGTGGTTGAGCTAGAAGGGAAATTTTTTTAGTTAATTGATGGAAATTAATCATTTCTCCACACTAGCCGTTTATAGGCTAAGGTTTTTAATAGATAGAGTCAACATGAAAAATTCAATGCCAATGCCATGGACGGAAACCAGGAGATCAGTGGTTCAAATCCCGGCCACGGCATTGAATTTTTCATGTTGACTCTATCTGTTAAAAGGGAAGTGTTTAAAAACCTGGCTTGTTGGAGAAGAACGGGGGAGGGTAGAGATAGGATGATTATGGTAATAAGTAGAGAAGCGTACAAGAAATTATTAGAACAAAAAAAGAACGAGTGGCAGGATAGTATTCGAAAGAAAATGAATGATGCCATACAACAAAAAGATAATAATAAAATATGGGGTATGGTGAGTGAAATGAATAAACAGAAGGGGTTGAAAAATGAGATAACATCACAGGAATGGCTGAAGTACTTTAGAGACCTAGTTGCAGAAAGGGAGTGGATAAATAGAGATAATATACAGTTGGGCAACCTGAGGATAGACGATGAGATATTAGACAGAGAAATTACTCAAATTGAAGTTTTTCAACAAATAAGAAGCTTAAAGGGCGGTAAAGCAGTGGGCATGGATGGAATTCCAGGGGAGTTTTGGAAGAGATATGGGGAAACACCAAGTGGATTAAAGAATAAAACTAAGTTATTTAATAAGATGAAAGATGGTAGGAAATTACCTGACTGCTGGAAAACAAGTGTGATTGTACCAATATTTAAAGGAAAGGGGAGTGTGAATAGGCCAGAGAATTACAGGGGGATAAGCTTACTATCTATAATTGGGAAAATGTATACGGATATACTAGCGGACAGACTAATGGATTGGGCGGAAAGAGAAAATAATATATCAGAATTTCAAGCTGGATTTAGGAGAAAAAGACAAACTATAGATAATATCAAAACACTTTTTAAACCAATTCTCAAACTGTAAAAACACTTAAGCTCCACTTACTTTTGAAATTAGGAAATGTTTCAAAAGTAAGTGGAGCTTAAGTGTTTTTACAGTTCGAGAATTGGTTTAAAAAGTGTTTTGATGAAGCTCCACTGTTTATAAATACTTCTATTTACAGTTTTATTATAGATAATATATTTATAATCAAGACGTAAATTGATAAATACTTGAGCAGGAAAAGGGGCAGATTGTATATGTTTTGGCTGACTGGGGACTAAGAATAAACATCAAAAAATAAAAAATAATGGTATATAAAAGAGGATCGATATTAAGGAAAGGAGAGGAATTGTTCATAGGAGACCAAAAGGTAGAAGTTGTAAACGAGTATGACTATTTAGGTGTGAGGATGTGTAGCAGTGGAGGATGGGCTGCACAAGCCAGAAAAGTGATAGCTAATGGCAGGGCGGCAATGTTAGGGGTAAGGATATGTAAATATAAACTGGAAATATCAGTTAAATGGTTAGAAAGAATGTATGAAGCGGTCGTTGAAGCCAGAACAATGTATGCAGTGGAGGTATGGGGCACATCAGAGATAGGAACACAATTAGACCAGAAGTATGGATTGTTTTGCAAAGAACTACTATGGCTGCCAAAATCGGCACCAAGAGGGGTGGCATTACTAGAGCTAGGTAATACAGAAAGGAGGGGAATAATATAGAATACTGAAATTCTGGTATAAGTGTATTAAAGGGCAGAAAGGAGAATTATTGAATCTGTGCATGAAGCAACAGAAAAGAATTAAAAATACAAATAGTTGGTGGTCAGAATTGGTAAGAATGATATTAAAGATAGGCATGGGAGATCTATGGAGAGCAGAGGAGACAAATTATAACGGTTTTTGAAAGGAAGTGAGAACTAGACTACAAGACATAAATAGGCAAGAGATATGGGAAGGTATAGAAGAAAAGAAATCTTTGAAATTTTATAAGCAATTAAAGACGGAATGGGGTAGGGAAAAATATATAGATCAATGTGACAAAACTGGAAGAGAAGGCATAGCTTGGATGAGAGTAGGAGTATTATACTTAAAAGGGTTGAGAAGTAATGAGGTAGGAATATGTGAATTTTGTGGAGATGAAGAAAGCACTGTTCATTACCTGATAGAATGTAAGGAGCTAACAAATTACAGGAGAAAAATATGGGATAAGAAATGGGACAGTGTAAGTAAAGAGATATTGGCGGTACACATGTTAACGGGGATGGGAGAAAAGAAAAATAGACGTATAGGAGATTTCTTATATAGGATAAGAGAAAAGTGGATTAGGACAAAAGAAGCGAAGGTCAAGAAGAAATGACATCAAGCTGATCATTATGGCCAGGGGACCTGAGTCAGCAAGTAAATCTTAAGGTCAGCAATTTCATGTACCTATTTGTAAAGGATGTATAATACAGCACGTTCTATGTTAAATTTTATTGTACTGAATTTGTAAGGGATACTGTACAAATAAATAAATATCAAATATATCAAATATTAAGATAATTCACACACTTCCGAGGCTTTTTCTACTTGTCTATAAGAATAGAATGTGAGATGATAATGTAAAATAACAAAATTATCATGAAAACACTTCGGAATACAGGAGGAATAGGACCACTTTTGTACAACACTTTATAAGAACTGAAAACCCTTCCAGGTGACAATTCTATCAATCCCGTGATGAACATATGTGCAGCGAGAATGGATGATCACATGATTACACAGTGTTGTGAGATTTATGGCATGCTGCCAAGAATTTATACGTAGAGATCCAATATTTAGTGGAAAAATATGTAGTATCAGGCTATGGCCGGAACTTGAAAACTAGAGCTAAACTGGAAATTTCAATGTCATTTTCGAATTCAGTGGCCCCGAATTAGTCAATATTAGCTATTCTCATTTCCGTAACATTTTGTGTGTAGAACAATGTGATGATGATGATGATGATGATGATGATGATGATGATGATGATGATGATGATGATGATGACGACGACGACGATGATGACGATGATGATGACGACGATGATGATGGATGATGATTGATGATGATGATGATGATGATGATGATGATGATGATGATGATGATGATGATGATGATGATGATGATGATGATGATGATGATGATGATTCATGTTCATATTTATATTTATTGCAACTTAATAAAGTGTTTGAACACAATTAAGCCATGTCATTTGTAATAGATACTCTCTCTTAAAAGTAAACGATTAGGAATAACAAAATAATGGAGAGATCAAATTAAATATACAAGCTAGTCATAAATTGCTTAATGGTATAGAATTTAAACATAAAAATAATATGCTAAAATTAAATATAATATGCAAAAATCAGTAATAAAGTCTAGTGATTTTTACAGTGATACATAAATTCTTCAGTGGTATAAAATGCATTATCTATTAGAAACGCTTTTAAATGTGTTTTAAATGTATTTAAATTGTTACAGGTTATAACTGAAGCGGGAAGCATATTATAGAATTTTATTCCTGTATAACTAGGCATCTTTTCATATAAGTGCATTCTGTGTCCTGGAATAGTGAGATTATTTTTGCCCCTTGTATCATAGTTATGGATATCTGAGTATACCTGAGTTTGTTTTCATTGGAAACTTATGACTAACCAAGTGAAGAATAGATCTGTAAATAAATAAGCTCGGGAGTGTGAGTATCTTTGTTTGCCGAAAGGTATTTTTGCAAGAATCTGTATGTTTTAAATTCTCTCTCTCTCTCTCTCTCTCTCTCTCTCTCTCTCTCTCTCTCTCTCTCTCTCTCTCTCTCTCTCTCTCTCTCTCTCTCTCTCTCTCTCTCTTCTCTCTCTTACCTCTCTCTCTCTCTCTCTCTCTCTCTCTCTCTCTCTCTCTCTCTCTCTCTCTCTCTCTCTCTCTCTCTCTCTCTCCTCTCTCTCTCTCTCTCTCTCTCTCTCTCTCTCTCTCTCTCTCTCTCTCTCTCTCTCTCTCTCTCTCTCTCCTCTCTCTCTCTCTCTCTCTCTCTCTCTCTCTCTCTCTCTCTCTCTCTCTCTCTCTCTCTCTCTCTCCTCTCTCTCTCTCTCTCACTCTCTCTCTCTCTCTCTCTCTCTCTCTCTCTCTCTCTCTCTCTCTCTCTATATATATATATATATAATAGCATGTAATAATGATAATGATGATGATGATCATAATGATGATGATGACGATGACGATGACGATTGATGATGCTGACGATGATGATGATAATAAAAAAAAACATTCTGGTATATATCAAATTGAATGTTGTGACTGTAGTTAAATTTATATTAGAAAAACCAAAAGAAATTTAGAAACAAGAGCAAATGAACACTTTAGGAACATAAAATATAAACAATTAGAAAAATCAGCAGTTGCCACACATTTTTGGGAAAAAAATCACAACATAAATCCAGAACCAAAACTACTAAAACATACATCAGGAAAACAAGAACTATCCACATGGGAACAAATCTTAATTTCAAAAAATAGGAACAAAGTATTCAATTTCGACATCCCCCAGAAAGATTTGTTCAGCAAGTTCCTGGAACCGCCACCAGAGGAGACCTATGACAAAATATTGTCAACTACACCAATGAGAACCAGTTGATGGCCGGTTGAGGATGGAGGCAAAGTCTCTGAAACATGTTCCGGACAAATTTCAAAGTAAGTGTTGTTTAGTGTCATAAATCGACTCCATTTAAATTCAAGGATTATAATGCTTACTTCTCACTGAAAATGCTTAGGAAAATAAAAATTGTTAAATAGGTATGATTATTTTTTCCATTCGTTGATATGGCGAAGACAAATTCTTCACATAGGTACAGGTCATTAATAGGTTAAAATGGATGCAGAAACTTATACCCCAACCATTAATTTTTAAAATTACATATGTGGGGCACTTTGAAAATCACATGCGATTACAGAAGTAAATGGTATAAATCTGAAACAAATCTAACAAAAGCTTCAGATATTTCAATTTTCACCCTAAGCCCCCCCCCCCCAAACCCATGTTTTTGTTTTTTGACATAGTTAATTACTTCATACCTTTCTGCACGTTATGGTTCTTACTTAGTGAAGTGGATTTATATGTATTTTAATTATACGACAATATCTGTTATTTTAACTTGCTGTGGAGCCATTTATGAAATTTGGAATAAATGTAGAACTATTTCACCTAGGGAACTGCAAAATAGTATGTGTTTAGCGAATTTGTTGCAGCATATGTTGCGATGATTGTCATTTTGTTATAGTGCATTTATAGTGTATTTTAAGAGTCATTTTACTAAAATTGTGTATTTCTAAGTGTTTACTTAGCAAATTTGTAGTGCCTATTTAAGTGCCTATTTTGCCAATTTTTCGTGCCTTTTTGCCTGCCTATTTCACACACTTTTACTGCCTATAAATCTGCTTCCTAATTATAAGCTACTACCAACTCGTATTTTCAATCATGCAGGTAAGATCCTGAAATACTTAAAAAGTACCCTTACTCTTTATTGTTATCCCCTACTAGACAAACGCCTTGTTGTATAGGTGAACAATATGATAAATAATTACATAGAAAATGAAGCTAGTTACAGTGAAGCAATGAATATTACACAAATATAACTATTTGTAACAAAAACTTCACTTATCTTAAGAAAAATTATGTCAAGCTTTTCTTATTAATGGAGATCGGTTTCACAAACAAATCGCTTGTATCATCAGTCCAAAACAATTTGTCATCAAGGACACCGGTTACCATGTTATTATGCTTTTTCAATATTGCCAAAATCTGAAAACAAAACAAACCTAAAAACAGAATCAACTGATGGTATTTCAAAATTCATTACGCATTTTTAGTTGATGGAAATTAATTATTTCTTTACACTAGCCATATACAGGCTAAGGTCTTTGATAGATAGAGTCAACATGAAAAATTCAATGCCACGGCCGGGATTTGAACCACGGATCCGTGGTTCAAATTCCAGCTGTGGCATTGAATTTGTCATCTTGACTCTATTCATTACGCAATGTTTGTTTTTTAAAATAAATATATTTTCCCAAACCATTAAATCTATCGGACAATGTAATTGTTTTAATAATTTAACTTCAGGTTTTATTTCATGGTTAAATGACCAAAAATGATCTGCTACGGTCGATTTATCAGTCTGTAGCTGATCAGTTTTGGTCATTTAACCATGAAATAAATGCTGAAGTTAAATTATTAAAACAATTAAATGGTCCAATAGATTTAATAGTTTGGGAAAGGATATTTATTTTAAAAAATAAACAATGCATAATGAATTTTGAAATACCGTCAGTTGATTCTGTTTTTAGGTTTGTTTTCAGATTTTGGCAATACTGAAAAAAACATAATAACATCGTAACTGGTATCCTTGACGACAAAGTGTTTTGGACTGATGATACAAGTGATTTGTTTGTGAAATCGATCTCCATTAATAAGAACAATTTGACATTGTTTTTTTTTTTAAAGATAAGTGAAGTTTTTATTAAAAATAGTTATATTTATGTAATTTGATAAATCTTTGACATTTGTGCTTTAGGTGTAACTGAAAAGTGTAGGCTATTACTAACTAAACGTTACCTTGCAGAATGCACCTGTGCAATACAGATAAGATATCTACCACAATATTAAATGTGAAATACTATACCTATACTTTTATATGCAGTTTATATTCATTTACTTATTTATTTCTTTTAAAAGCTCTATTACTTCTGAATTATGTCAAGTTATACTACAGGCAAGAACTTTTTGGAGAGTAGCAAAGCTTTTTGAAAGTGTAAGAGATAATGTGAGTTGGAATTATTAAATTAGCTTCCACATAAGTTTGAGATTCTAAATAGTAAAGCATCTTATGATCATTTAATGGCTGAGCTAAAACAGTGAATGAAAACATCAGCTAACAGTTCGATGCTAGCAGCATATGAATGCAGGCCTGCAGCATGAGAGATTAAGATTACTACCTGTGTACAACATCACAATTATTTTCACTCATGCTATATGCAATTTAATTTAAACAGAAATAATGTTAATGAATGTATCCTGCCTACATGGATTTATAATCTTTAGATGCACAAGTAAAGTTAGAGTGGCCATACTTCCATAAAGTTCCTGGCAGTGGCGACGATTCCAGTATGCAAGCCATCCAGCCATCACATGCACAAATCTGTATGTGCAAAAGTAGTGCGTTGTTGATTGTTACAGACAAATAAAGTACTGTTCAGGACCAAGCTCTGTGCGTTGTGGGATGCACGAAGGTTGATGTGAGGCAATGCTTGCATGAACAGAAATTATCATGTGAGATTGTTATTGTTTCTTACACAAGCGAAGCAGACCGTGATTTGGATGACATCACAGAGCTACCCCAGTCCCCATTAGAGTAGTGCAGTGTTACACCTCATACCACTCCCACTGAGCTGAATGGGACTCGCTTCTAAGCTTAACTACTTTAAATGCCGGGACTTATGGAAGTACGGCTGCTCTAATGGCTCATCTGTTAGAAAAGCCTCATTTAGAGGCAATGATTTACTAATTCCTGGTGATCATACAAATTAATAATAGAAGTTTTTCTGACAAGAAAATATCAATGCCAAAACCTATTGTGCAATTTCACTTACAGAAGTGATTTCCTATGCAAAAAAGTGACATTCAGTTTTTATAACAGGGTTTTGAATAATTCATTGAAGCAGTATACAGAAAAAATATTTGCTTTAATTAATTGCCTACTTGAAGATTAGGAAGTGCCCGCCTCGGTAGCTTGGTGGCAGCGTGTCTGCCTTATGTTCGAAGTTCTGCCTCATGAGGTCCCAAGTTCGAATCTCGGTCAGGTTGAGTTACCTGAATAAGGTTTTTCTGGGGTTTTCCCTTATCCTGAAAGAGGAATGTCGGGTGACTCTAACGTCTATGGACCCTGGGCTCATGTGAGCATCATTTTACCCATTTCATTGATCGTCCGATATGACTTAATGTTGGAGGACATAAATTACAACAACAAAAAAGATTAGGAAGTGACAGCATAGCTCTGCTCCACTTCACTAAGCAGGGATGTTTTATAAGTTGCTATTACAGAAGTCTAACCTTAATTTTGAGACCAAAGTGGAAATCTGTAATTATTTTTTATATGTATGATACTATCTTCTTATTCCATACAGCTCCTCTCACAGGTATTTCAAAGCATGTTTTGTCATGAAGAATGTGGAAATTCTCTCACAAGAAAAAACATACATCTTTCTCACATATGCATGGGCAGGCAGGCAAGCATGCATGCATGCGCGCACACGCACGCACGCACGCACGCACACACACACACACACACACACACACACACACACACACACACACACACACACACACACACACACACACACACACACACACACACACACACACACACACACACACACACACACACACACACATACACACATTCATTAATATTCTTATAGTATATACATGTTTACCTTAACTTCAGCAATCGTTTTTTCCCTTTCCAAAGTTAGTGCATTTATTTCCTCTTCTCTGATTTGTTTATTCTTCTCATTCCAATGCCATTTGTATAGCCAATGTGCAAGATAGCTTATTGGATCTAAAGGACGTTTTATTGTCAGTTCACAAAGGCCTAAGGATAATGGCACTCCCAAATGCTGCTTAAGATACTCACAATCTAATGACATCTTATGAGCAGCTACTTCACTTGACAAGTGACTCAACAAATCTGAAAGTACACTGTGGGCAACTGATACCCCAGATTTTCTCTCATCTGCTGGTATATGCACTAATATATCTTTAAGAATATTATCTGCAACATAATCTGCTGTAGTACGGTAGTCACTGCTGCCAGTGGGTATATGAGTCAACAGCTCTGATAAAATGCTTATGGGAGGTTTAGCCCTTGGTGGTTCACCAGAAGTTGATGCCTCACCTAACATTTCTGATAAAATGCTATGGTGAGGTTCAGTATCTGATGCTTCATGTTCTTTGAGTTGAGAAAGAGCTATTCCTGTTTCATGGGCATTGTATTTGTTGCTCTTTTTGCTTTGTTTTAACTTTTCCTCCCTTAGACTCAGTGTATCCCTCGCTCTGGAAAAATCACCATGGTGTATCCTGACTTCTGGTGTGGAGCTGCTTCTTTTTTGTAGTTCATTATTCTTTTGCTTTTCTGTAGATGTTAAATCTTCAACAGAACTTCCTCTCTTCTGTAAACTTACATGAGGATGAGTCTTCTGCATTTTTTGGCTGTCCTTCTTACCTTCTACTTCTGAATCTGACATTTTATTTTATAAAGTTTTTCAATGATATCTCAATTATTTTAGCATTAACTTATTCTTAAAAATTTGAGTATTTTCATGTACTGAACAGTTTTATTCAGAAAGCATTGTTAAATGATTACTTACACAGAATAATACTAGCCTTCTGTGTTGTTAGTGTTTGGAATAATTCCTGCAGTGGCCATGGATTTTGAGCTTACCTATGCATAGTACTTAGGTACCTAGCCTTCTGTGTTGTTAGTGTTTGGAATAATTCCTGCAATGGCCATGGATTTTGAGCTTACCTATGCATAGTACTTAGGTACCTATGCAACTTTTGAGTTTATTAATTTTGTCACCAGTTAATTATGATATTACTTTCACAAATTAAAAGCCAAATATCTTAGATGGAAGGAGAAAAAGATTAAATTGAAATAAAATAAATCATAGCTTTAATTATGTCCATAGTATAGTGTGAAATGTTACAAACTATGAGGACCTATTAGAGAAAATCTAAGACTAGAAAGACAGAATGCATAGAAAGTTCTCATTTCGAAATCAAGAATAACAGTGTGAACAAACTAAGGTGAAAGGAGGCTCTAAGTAAATGGTTAAATCGTTATTCAGAAAAGATTGAAGCAACTGAAGTATTTCCTATTGTTTGAAAAATAATATACCTATTTAAATAAACAGAAAAATCTTATTAAACATCTCTGTAAGGGATGCTTTCTAATCTGTTTACTTGCTGGCCCCGTAGCACAGTCAGTGGAGCACCTGCCTGCCGTGCTAGGGGTCCCGGATTCGATTCCTGGCAGTGGGGGTGGGGATTTTTTCTTTGACCAAGATAATTCCTCATCTTCCCCAGAGTCTGGAAGTATGAATGAGAGTGTGAATGCATGCGTGATCTACTGATTAAAACCCAACGAATACGAGTTAACACCTTCTATATGTTCTAAAAGAGAATGGTCGCTGATATGTCCATTGCAGTTAAAGGCCGGGTATACATGGAACAAATAAAAAAAAAAAATCTGTTTACTACGAAATGAGTGTATGAGAGTGCATATGAGTTAGCCATGCTGCCAGATCTAATGCTCGTTTCAGTAACAGCAGTGTTAGGTATTATACATGGGTGAGTTACGTGACAACATTGTGTATTTTACATGAAACTAGAATCCTCATCTTATCCGTAACACAAGCATAAACGCAGCAAAAATGGTCACATTACACATTCCTCTGCTTTGCCTTCTCGTGCAGGGCAGACAGTAGGTACATGTATAAGAAAGCATATGAGTTGGAGATATGGAGGACTGACCTAGAGGGACTGTCCGATCATGGGCATGCAGAGTTGCCTAGTTCGGAACGCACAGCTCTAGCGTGAGCAGCAGAGATTTCTCTTTTTCATACGCCCGGAAATACTACTGGAAATTCGACATACTAATATACCGGTCTATATGTGTAAGAATGTTTTAGGCAGCCTGTACAAAGGCCATTTTTCTACGACGTATGGTTCTCGAGTTATCGCTACGAGAATAAACACCTGACTCCCATGTTTATGCTTATGGTATGCTTCAACATCTAATCTTGCCCATGTTTATTCCTTTTCATTACGTAGTACTGGGTAAGCCATTACGAAGCGTCATTAGTAACTGCATATATGTACCGTTTGTCCAATTTCTTAACAAAATTGTTTCCAAGAAAAGACTCTTTGCTTACCCATTCCACTCCACCCCCCTTCCGGTACAAAGCCATTACCAAGTGCAATAGAACTAAGCGTTTTGTGGGTTTGTTGGGCGGCATTGCACCGTTTCAAAATATACTAGTTGTACATCATGTCTGTGCTTCTGGTAACCAAATACGATGTTTCTCTGTAGACCGTGGCTAAATACTGAGAGTGTTAATAACGAGAAAAATGGCACCCCTATTCTGTACCCAGCTCCCATAATACCAGTTCTGATTGAATTAATCAACCAACAGCTATTACCACAGGATAGACTTAAAAGGCATGTAATTGAGGAGATGGCCGCTTCGTATGGACATATTGTGGTAAGGTTATCCCCTTATCACTGCATTTTAAATCCAATAGAAATGGTTTGTTCACAAATAAAGCGCACAGTGGCATCCAGATATCTAAAGAAGCAACCAGTGTGTGATATAATAGAAATCTTAAAAGAACAATGTAGCAAAGTGACTCTACAACAGTGGCAGAAATACATCAAACATGTAGAGGATGTGGATAACCAATACGGAGATCCATCTGTTTTCGACATGGATGACAGGTTCATCATTAATATTAGAGACAACGATGACAACGACACTCCGTCTGTTGATTCTGGTGAATACTACAATTCTCAGGTTTTCAGATGGATAAATCGTGCATTTAGGTTTAGGGCATCATTATACTGTATATCTAACCTATACATTTTAACATTTAAGTTTACACATTTTATTATATTAACCACATTTAACGTTGTATTATACATTCTAATCATAACAATATTTTATTTTATAAATACATATTACTCTTTGACATTAGCGTTTCATACAACTGGTTGGCTTTTATGCTTGGATGATTGGATGGCCGTGTAGGTTTTTATAAGGGATAATTATTTGTATTTGTTATAGCAGTACAGGAATGTTTAAAGTGCATTTTATTAAACTGTACGTATTATATATGTGCAATGTTATACTTTAAAATAATTTATTATATTTATGAATTTTGAACCTTTGGTTAAGAGCATTTGACAACAGTGTAACAAATATGCTAGGTCATAAATTACGGATCAGACAGGGAAGAGGCTAACCTAATTTAAAGTGTCCAGAGACCATGGGATGGGGAAGCGATGTTAAGAATTTGGACAAACTATAGTTAATAGTTCATACATTACTTGACAGTCCAGGAGCACACGCGTATTCTTTGAAGTCCTGTTCAATACTACAGTACAGCCTGTGGTATAGCCGTTGGATCTCCAGCCCTGATGTTTTGCGCTTGCACGAGGCGGAGGGGGCAGGTTAATAGTACAAGTATACAGTAATGAGCAATTGAAAACATATCCTCAAAATTATCTTTAGAATGAAAATGTAGGACTATATTAGCTTTAAAACATTGAAATCCAACTTGCAATTTCATTATCATACAAGATATTCAGTTCAACGCCACTCGATTCGAATATTTCGTTTACACCTTTTACGCGCACTAACTGCTTCTGTCGGTAGTACAGGGAGTCTCTACATCCGGTGTCGTAGTCAGGAAGTTAAAATTGCATGCTAGCGCCAATCAGCATTGTCGCTGTCATACCTCCGAGTAACAACAACTGCCGTATTCATTCAATCATTCATTATTTACATAAAAAAATACAGTGTAATTCACAGCATCGTCAGGTACATGAGATTATACATAGATTCATAGATTATACAAAACAATTCATAGATTTAGATTAGCTGTAATAATTACATGGAATAATTCATAGCACCGTCAATGCGCAATGTGATTAAATGCAATGTATACCATGATATCATTAATGTACAAACAATAAATACAATGAAATATGGGCTGAATCTTTCCTGGCGGGTATATGTTCTAAACATTCTCAGGCTTCGAGCCAGGTAAGAAGATGTTGTGACATCGTTTCGGGAGCTTGCATCTCTCCCATCTTCAGGAGATGGGATGCATTCAGCATCCTGAAGATGGGAGAGATGTACGCTCCCGAAACGTTGATGTCACATTTTCTTACCTGGCTCGAAGCCCGAGAATGTCAAGAACAAATAAATACAATGTGATAATATGTCTAGTCTTAAGAATATAGTAATATAGCAAGCATATTGCACTTTCTCTAACATTTAGGGTTTAGTATACAAAATACAATAACTTCAAAAGAAAAAGTAAAAGCACAAGAATTTCAACAATATTAAGCTGAGGTTAATTACAACTCAGTTTGTACAATAATAGAAAAACTTTTTTTCTTTAGCTATGATACCTCTCTCATAAATTCTATTCCCGTCTTCCCTACAGCTTCAATCAACTTATCCGAGGCCTCGAGGAATATGACATTGACCCCGGGGAAACCTACAAGCGTCCCAGACTCACCTTAGGCACATCATAAGCTCAATAGTCTCCTATAATTTACATATCATCTCTATCATCCTACAGCTTGTGATATTCATAAAAATAAACCACCATCTACCCATCACCTATTTATTATAAATTCATCATAGTGCCACTAAGGGACAAAGTCCCGGAATGGCAAAACGTCGAAGGCTTCCTGTCCTCGGAGAAGGATGACTCTTCAACGACACCTCTATGCTGTGTCGCTGCTAGGCGTGACTTTCGAATCTAACACAAATGTTGCCAGTTTAATTTTATTTGGACCGCGTGGCTTCAGTTGCTTGCGCTGGTGATGTTTCTGTGCTATTTTGTGCGTACATGAATTCCGATTTTTAGTGTCCGTAAGTCCCATTATTGTTGAATTATAATAATATTGATACTGGTTCGTGAAATATGAAAATGCGCGAAATATTAAAAATACGCATGTTCCTCTGCTTGAAATTCCCGCTTCCCACTCTCGAGAAATGTCAGAGCTGGAGAACGGACGGCCAAACCGTAGTGTGTAACACAAACCGAGTGTAAGGTGCTTTGTGTAACTGTGACAATAAGCAGGTAATGTATATGAATTCATATGTTTACATTGTGTTTTGTGAACTGTTAACAGTGTCACTTTCAAAGCCTGATACCAGTACTGCAGGTACTAAAGGTAAATTACCTACTCCGCTCCGAGGCCAGATATATTGTATTTAAAGTGTACAGTTTCTTTAAGGAATTGTCAGCTAAGAAAGTGATGACCGGATCAGTTTTTCAGAAAGCCAGGAACTTACGACCAGAGTGTGCAATGTGGGTGGGCGGTTTGTCATAAGGGCGTGAAGGCGCGTGCCCCCTAAAAGATCTTACAGAATTAAATGAACCATGACCTTGCTACTAATAAGGACAGTTTATTTATAAAATATGAGAAAGCTTCATAGGGTGGTAAAAGTGATGTCTTCATACCTACAACATATGGCTCGGCGCGGTAGGTATAGCGCTGGCCTGCTGCATTTCTACGAGTACGTAACGGAAGACATTCAGCTCTGAAGGTGATGAGGGAGTGTAGGAACTACTTTCACATGTGCTTATCCGGCGCGGTTCTGTTCGCGCCCAGCGCAATTCGCAAAGTAGTTTTACAGTGTTAAAATGTACGGGTTTCTTATTTTAGTGTTTTTTGTGGAGTTAGGAACATCAGCAGAATGCTACAGGTGGCTTTATAAAACCCAGTGACTAAAGAATGATAGATAACTCCGTAAAATGACTAATGGAAGTGCAATTTTCAAGGTTGACTCTTGAAGAAAATGTGTAATTGAAATCTTTGGGTAGACCAACGCCTGAATTCTTGATAGAAAAGGTAAAAACTAAGAAAAATGAAAAGCGGGTGTTTAAGAGGCACGTAATTCTAACATCATTATATAATAAATGGGACTGGATCTGTGGCTGCGAAGTTCTCAAATCCTTTTTCTGCTACCCGTGCGTTTTGTTTGCCCCTAAATGTGCCAATTGTTTGTGGACAGTTAAGGGAGCGAGTGATATAAAACATTTAACAAAAAAGAAAAAAACTATAAAAAGTAGGAAGGTTCAATGCATCATGTGAATAGTGTGGTGGATCTGTCACTCCTAGGAAAACCAAACATTGCATCATGTCTCGACTCCGTATTTAAAGAAAATGCTAAGAAATATAACATTCAAGCGCATAAAAATATACATATTTTAAAAAGGCTTACTTCATATGTGAGGTGTCGCGCTGTGCTTGAACTGGCTTTACGAGGACATGAATCTGTTACTTCTTTCAATCCAGGGGTGTACAGGGGTCTCATTGGCTATACAGCTGATCTGAATACAGTAATGAAGGAACATTTAGAAACAGCCACAATATTTAGAGGAACTTCGAAAACAGCGCAGAATGAACCATTAGACTGCATGTTGAAGGTCTATAGGGAGAAAATAGAGCAACAGATACAGGCTTTTGAGTTTGTCACCATTCAGTGTGATGAGACAACTGACGTTTAATTACTGTCAGAGGGTTTTGGTATTGGTATTCCATTATGTATATGAGGAATCCTTATATGAGATAATGGGCTTTTGTGAATCCTGAAGGAAGAGATGCGGAATCTCTAACGGAGTGCATCAGGAATGAAATCAACCCACTTCTTGGAAATACCAAAGAAAAGCTCATTGCTCAAACATTTGACGGGGCCAGTGTTATGAGTGGAAAGACTGGTGGAGTACAAGCCAAAATACGGAAAACACATTCATATGCGTACTTTGTCCATTGTTATGCACAGCCGTTGTATTTAATCATACAAACGGCAACAAATACTAATTTCCAGATACGCGTGTTCTTTTCAAATCCGTTGGATATTCCAGCATTTTTTTTCCAAATCCTCTTTGCGATCTGATATTTTAGAGAAAGTAGTGCAGGCAGGATTGCCCAGAGTTGCATTAACAGGATGGAATTTACAATATTCGTACCGTCGATGTTGTGTAAGAAAACATAGAAAACCTGAAAGATTGATTCGAAATTATTAAAGAGACCTGCATTAATACAACCACTATAAATGAAGCCAATAGCTACAAAAGAACTCTTGAAGTTTCAAATTTTATTTTTTGGTTAACAGTTTTGCACAAAATCCTACCTCATGTAGACATTTTGTATCACCAACTTCAAAAGAAGTGCAAAGGCAGTGTAACGTTACGGAGTGACATCTTTAGATTTAACCAATACATGGAAAAGGAAAGACTGAATATTGACCAAGTACACAAAAACTTATGTGAAGAATTTCCGCAGCCGCCAAAGAAAAGAAAAACTTTGGAATGTGCAAGAGTTGGAGATGACAAGGATGTGTGTGACGTCATCAGAACTACTGTTGCAGATAGATTCGCTTATAATGGACATCCGGAAGCTGTATCTTTGCTGTATAGCGACTTATTTAAGGACATCTGTGAACGTTTCCTGGAAGAAATTTTCACGAGTGGTGCAATCCAACTTTTTAAAATTGCCATAACAACGCCGTTGCTGACTGTGGAACCTGAACGTTGCCTTTTCACTTTGAAAAGGATAGAAAGGCTTTTAAGAAATAGAATGACTTACGACAGATTCAATGCTTCAGCAATGTTGTCAATAAATCAGTAACATCAGCAACATGCAGGATTTTGATGAAAGTGTGATGGAAACTTTCGTTAAATTAAAAAAACAGAAGACTCGTATAAATAGGCCAAAAGTGTATTTCATGATAAACTGAGCAAATTTCAAAATAAGAGTATTAATTTGTGTACATACGCGTGAATCTGCGGGGAAAAAATTACACTGGTGAAGTGGCAGCAAATGTGGCGAACATTACTTCTGGATTTGGAAGCATTTGAATGATGTTTTAATACCATCCGTTTATATGTTGCATGTATATTAGTATAGCAGCTTTGAGCAAAGATTGTGTTAGGCTTCTCGTACTTATTTCTAAGGTGTATAACACAACTTGAGAACCACTATTTCCGTGGGTTATAGGGGTAGAATTTGAAAAAGAAAAAATGGTTCTTAAAATTTACAGGTGTAATAATTTATTGTTGTCAATTCTTAGCAAGTAAAACCGTTTACGCCCTCTCCATACATTTCGGCCACGAGCCGCCACTGGCATACTATGCCGCGTATTGTGAAGCAGAGCAAAAGTTCTAGCACAGAAATTGGTGAACCTTTATTTATTTTACTTAGGCCCGATTTCACCAACAGATGTTAAAATCAACGTTAACAAATTTAACGTAACAATTTCTTGCATTTCACCAACCTGTTTTCTGAAAATGTTAACAAACACGTGCTAACGCCAACAAACTTGTAAATATTACAGTTATATAATTGTTACCTAATTGAATTGGTGACGAAGTATTACGATATCGTGGAAAATAGGACGGATGCAGTGAATGTAAAAGAGAAAGATGTCACACGGGGAAAAATTGGAAACAAACTAATTCAAATGCATGTGTCATTACTACAAACGAAACGTATTACGTAAATTTAAAACGAGGTGCGAAGAAGTACAAGTGACGAGTGACTTGCACGTTTCAAGACAGAAGGCGGACAGTGTGTTATCCACAGTGAATTATAAAATCGCAAAGTTATTAATACTTGATGCAAAGGCGAGATCGGCATATTCCTTTCGATGCATATTCTAACTCAGTATTACGTAAATTTAAAACGAGGAGTGAAGAAGGGCAAGTTACTTGAATGTTTCAAGACGGGAGGTGGATAATGTATTATCCATATAATTCAGTGAATTATAAAATAGCAAGGTTATTAATACTTGAAGCAAAGGCGAGATCGCCATATTCCTTTCGATGCATGTTCTAACCTCTCTTGTACTTCCGCAGTAACCTTCATAGCAACATGTTTCGACAGTCTATACCTCCGTAAAAAAAAATTTCTTCGGATAACTCCTCAAAATCATTTCTCCTCATAGGCCGTACTCTATTGCGAATGCCATTTAGACGTTCTTAAATATAGCAAATCGACATCAACAACTGAGTTAATGCTCGCCATCTTGACTATTTACAATTGTTAAGAACTTAACATCAGAAATTTGGCGTGTTAGTTTAACAAAGGATTTAACACGAGTGTTACGCTAACACTTGTTGGTGAAATGCCAAATGCTAAACTCGTGTTAAGTCTCAACATCTGTTGGTGAAATCGGGCATTAAGCTAGCAAATCCTCTACAATAAGCCGCGTTCAGAAATCCAATTACGTTAATTTCAGTAAATAAGCATGTTAATGTTGGATGTTACAGTTTATAATGTTATACTGAGCCTCTGCTGCGTGAGTTAACGTTCTGACAATTTATCAGACGACAAATGTTACATTCCTGGTTCCCTCTCCGTACCACTCTCTAGCGAGCCAGTTGGCCACAGTGCAGCCATCGTGTGCAAGCATTGGTTCAGCTCACAGTTGAACTCTTAAATCATACGCCCTATAATACTCTCAGGGCCCTAAGTCAGAAACTTTGTATTAAACGAAATGAATATCAATGACTGAAATTTTAGAATCCTAAACTAATAACGCTAGCTTTTTTTTTTTTTTTTTTTTTTTTTTTAAGATTTATACCATATATGTAACATAGTGCAAATATGATACAGCCCAAATTTTATCAGTTTTGCTTTGATAGTTTGAAAATTATTGTCTGGGATACTTATTTTTGTTACATCACCGAAAAAGTAAGTTAAATTTTGGTCTGATATTTTAACAACAGGCTCCCAATATATCCACTTTTTGAAATTGCTCTAGGTTTCTCTGTGCCTCAGTCACTTTAGGCTCCAGAAATTGTTAAAACTAAGAACAAGGCATTTTGCGCCCCCCCCCCCAAATTGAAATGTTTGGTTTTGAAGTAATGAAAGTGTGATTAAATGTATCTCAAAATAAACACAGGGCAACTTTTATTCACTGTGCTTCTATGAACGTGTCTAGCAAGTTTCATTAGTCCTTCATTTGAAATGAAGGAAAGTGCTGAACATATAATTAGCGAGAAAACAAGGATAACAAATTGGAATTCACATCTAACACTAGCATTCCCGTAACTTTCAAACTCGATTAGAGCTTTTAAAAATGAGGTGCGGAGACTGTTTATGCACTGTTCGGATTCAGGAATGCTTAGCTATTTTACAAACTAAAACAGGAAACAGTGATTCTTTTAAAAATGTTCATGAAATTTCACTCATATACAGGGGCGGCCGGTGAGGTATTGTATTGATGGTGCCATAAATAAGGGCTATTAAAATATAAATATGTGCACCAATTACGAACGATTTAGGTAATCTTATCAATAATCCAACCTATTTTATAATATACTGTACCATACAGAACGTACAGGGAAACGGAAATAGATATTTATTACATCCGTACTCTTGTTACGCGCAGGTGTAATGAGTACAGTAACAGTTTGATAATACAGTTCATGGAGAATGTGATACGAAGCGTTCGTGTACGATTTCGTGATAGAGAGACAGTTATTGTTATTGCTTTAGCCATAATTTTTCTCGCGCTGATATCAAACGAAACAAACTCGAGAAATCTTTGTCTCACACTCACAAACACATACGAGCGAGCACACACGCACGCACACACAAGACGCAATTTTTCACTGCAAAATGAGTAATATGAATTTTTAAAAATGGTTTAATGAAATTACTAACTTTTAAAAATTAAAAGCGTTGTACTCACCGAAAGCAGCAACTCCATGACTTTATGAAGACAGCTTCAAATGAATTAGTAGGAACGGTATTGAAAATCCATTCGTCGCTCCTTCTTGTTGGCAAATAAATCTATCACCTTTGAATTGAAATTGTCAATTTTGCACACGAACAGCTTTTCACAGGACAGCATTCCTAAGGCACTCAATCGCTCTTCTTTCATTGTGTTTCGTAGGAAAGTTTTAATCCTCTTGAGCATTGAAAAGCACCGCTCAGCTTCTGATGTCGAGATAGGCATAGTAATTAACAGTTTCAAAACTTTAACAGTCTCTTCAAAAGTAGCACAGAGTCCATCCTCTAGAATCAGCGAAAGAAACGGAATCTGCTCTCAACAGCAGCAAATGTGTGGTAAACTCAATGATCCCAGCATCACTGGAAGACCAGAAGATACCGAAGTGGTTGTGCTACATGTTGGTACAAACAATCTAAAAAACTCGCGGAATGCCGAAGAGATTCTGGGTAACATGTACAATCTTATACGTGCGACCAAGAAGAAGTTTTCAAATGCTAAACTAGTAGTGAACAGTATAATGAGAAGGCGTGACTTAGGTGATAGGTATGTAAATAATGTTAATGAAAATATTAGATGGGCATGCCATGCTCTAAGAGCTATTTATGTGGACCTAGACAAGAAGCTGGACTACTCGTGCCTTGGCAAGGATGGTCTACATCTAAACAGAAAAGGGTCGTTTACACTGAGTGAAGCTATAAAAGATGTAATAGGTGTAGTATGTAAAAGTCGGGTAAATTAGAAACGTATGAAGAAGGTGAAAAGCATGTAGGCTTTGATAGCAATCCTCCTGAGAAAACAAATACTGGTGTAAATACTAGCTGTAAAATTAGTAACAATAGTAAATTCAACCTATCAATCTTCCACCAAAACATCCAAAGCTTAAGGAACAAAAAGTGTAATATTGAAGTACTATTAACATCTGCTTTAAAAAACTCTACAGCAATTTGTTTAACGGAACATTGGTTGGGAGAAGATGAAACTGAGTATTTTAATATACCTAACTATGTGCTAGCATCTTCCTTCTGTAGGTCAAACAAGAAAAATGGTGGATCATGTATATATGTAAATGAATCAGTTAAATTTAGGGAGATTGTTATGTTTAAATACTTAAACCAGGAGGAACACTTTGAAGCCAGCATGTGTGAACTATTAAACAGCAAACTACTTCTTATTTGTGTGTACCGAAATCCCACAAGCAATACCAAAATTTTCCTTCAAAATTTAGAAATCATTTTAGACTTCTTTAAAAAGACAAAAAAATCTGTAATTATAGTAGGGGACGTGAATATAAACTATTTAACAGAAAACGCAAATAAAAAGCAGCTGCAAAATGTCTTTAATATGTATGGAATGGAAAACATAGTTAAATTACCAACCCGTGTCTCGAATTCGTCTTATTCTGCGATTGACCAAGTAGTGCTGAATATAAATAAATGGAAATATGAAATTCAGATTTTTGACACAGCCCTGTCAGATCATTACGCACAAATGTTAAAATTAGTTGTCCCAGTGGATCAGCATAACTCAAAACAGAATGCAAAAAAAAAAAAAAAAAAAAAAAAAAAAAAATATTCAAAAAGGTTAGACTTGCTAATGATGACAATCTAAGCTATCTAAATTTTCTATTAAGTAAAGAATCTTGGGAAAGCGTGTACACTGAGCGAAATCTAAACGATGCCATGAATGCATTTTTGGACACATTTGATTTTCACTTTGTAACAGTCATACCAATAGTTAAAGTAGCAATGAACAAGCTAGGTAATAAGTGGATGACAACAGGAATCCGCAAATCTGGTGATAGATTAAAATTCTTGAGCAAATTCATGAAGGAAAACAAGACTACACCGGATTTTAAGGCCTATTATGTAAAATATCGAAATATATATAATAAATTTATAAGAGCAGCCAAAAAGTTACATAACGATGAAACAACAAATAAAGCAGTTAATAAAACTAAATCCATATGGCAAGTAATTAAGCACGAAATAAAAAATGGACACAAATTGAAAGAAAATTACCATCTAGAAATTAATGGCCAAAAAGTAAGTGATCCTAAACAAATTTCGGAATTATTCAACCAGTTTTACTCAACTGTAGCGGAGAAACTTTTAAATACTCATTCCCTAGGAAAGAAGGAAAGATTAAGTGTAAAGAAAAATGAACATAGCATGTTTTTAATTCCAGTAACAGTTGAGGAAGTTACAGATGTTATAAAAAAATTGAAGAATAAGAAATCAGTAGGAATAGACGGTTACTCTAACTGCGTCATAAAGCGTTGCTCCTTATTCCTAATTGAACCACTGACGTACTTGATAAATCTTTCACTTTCAAGTGGGACGTTCCCCAACAGGTTAAAAAACGTAAAGTGAAACCCATCTTTAAAAAAGGTAACAAAGGGGAGGTAGGAAATTACAGGCCAATTTCCATAATTTCAACTTTTGCAAAGATCTTCGAACAAATAATGTATAAAAGAGTATCAAGCTTTTTGGAAAAATTTAAAGTAATTAATGACAATCAAAATGGTTTTCGAAAAAAATAAATCAACAAGTTCTGCACTGATGAATTTCATTGGACAAGTGTATGAAACACTAGATAGTAAACAACTAAGGATAGGCATTTTTTTAGATCTTACAAAGGCGTTTGACCTGGTTGATCACAAACTTTTACTAGAAAAATTAACCTCATATGGCATAAGGGGGTTAGCTTTAGATTGGTTCAGATCTTATCTGGAGAATAGAGAGCAATCGGTGGAAATAGAGTATTTTGATAGCGAAACGAGTGAAGTTAAAACTCAGATTTCAAGTAGCGCTATAATGAAATATGGGGTCCCTCAAGGTTCGGTGCTTGGACCTCTTTTATTTATAGTGTACATTAATGATTTGGCAGATAATGTAGAGAACAGAACCAATATAAGCGTTACACTTTTTGCACATGATACAAATATTTTTATCAAAGGGGTGAATAAGGAAGGGGCAGATGTACATATTGAAAATAATCTAAAATATATTCAAAAATGGTTTAGTGCCAATATGTTAATATTGAGTAAGGAGAAAACAGCAGCCCTAAGCTTCTATAATAAAATGAGTGGAAGTCAATTGTATCCAAAATTAATGCTGGGACAAGACCAAATACATTACGTACAAACTATCAAATTTCTGGGACTAATACTAGATGAAAATTTAAATTGGAAAACTCACATAGAGGCATTGACGAAAAAGCTTAGTAAAATGTGTTTCTTAATGAGGGCGATTACAGGCATGTCAAGCTTGAAAGTTCGGAGAATAGTGTACTTTTCATATATACACAGCTTGTTGGCATATAGTATAATTTTTTGGGGAAATTCTAAAGACAGTATAAAAGTATTCGGATACCAAAAGAAAATAATTAGAATCATAGCAGATGTCTCAAGCACAACTAGTTGTAAGCCATACTTCAGTAAATTAGGTATCTTACCACTGCCAAGTATATACATATATGAAACTCTTGTACATATGAAAGCAAGCCTAAGTTTATTCAAAACAAATTCTGAAATTCATATACACAACACTAGAACAAAGAATAATTTATTTGTGAAGTCACACAAAACAAAGATGTATGAAAATAGTTTCACATATGCTGGCTTACATCTTTACAATAAGCTACCTGAATCTATAAAAAAGATTGAATCACAACATCAATTTAAGAAATTGTTATTAAACTTCCTTAGAGCCAATAGCTTCTACAGCGTGGATGAATTTTTAAATTTTTAAATATTTAGTTAGCTACCTTAATTATAAATATTATACTTAGTTTTTAATTTGACGTGTCCTATAACATGTACATGTTTCAATGGATGAATCAATAAATCAAATCAAATCAAACTCAGGCCTAGCATAGAACACTTGAAGCTCTCCCTTCAACTTTCTTTTCTCCAGAAATGTATATGTGTCCGTAATTTCAAGATATTTGTCTGGGAAATGTGTTACATAATTGTCAAACTGGCTTACATCAAATAAGTTGGTTGCAATTAGGTGCCCAGTGAACTGAAAACGTGATTTTATTTTACAAAAGATGGCATCACACACCTCCAAAGCATTTTGCTTTTTGTTATTATCATCAACCCTTGCTCTCTTGTAAGGCATTGATTGTTTCGTCATTTTCAAAACTAACCTGACTGATGATGGAGTCAATGTCATCTCTGATGTTTTGCATTATTGTTTCAAAGTTATGAATGTCTTATTTTACCTTGGTTGGTTCAGTTGTCTTCTTTTGAAATTGATTAAAAAGTATGTCCACATGAGGCATTATCTTATAGAAAAACGATAGCCAGAAAATGAAGTCTCTATCCTGCAGTCTTTGTTTGTATGAACCAGCTTTTTCAATAGTAGAGGGTAATTTTATGTTCTCACTCGTTTCAATTGTTTCCATGACAGTAATAAGCTCCTTCCTGTTTTCATAAATATCCTTTACTACCCGCGAATGGTAATTCCATCTTGTGAGAGACACACGGGGTAAGCTTTTCTGAATTATGCTATGCAACACTTTCGATCTTTGTGGCGAATTTGAAAAGAAAGAAGAAATGCCTGAAAGATGTGCAAAGAAGATGCGGGCTTTGCGATTAATTGAGGCTGCAGTAGACATTATAAGGTTTAACTGGTGCGCATAGCAATGAATGTAGTGCGCATTTGGGTATTTGTCTTTTATTAATTTCTGTACTCCGTTTGACTCGCCACTCATAACGTTTGCACCATCGTAACTCTGAGCTATTAGTTTTGCTCGGTCATCTCCAATTAAGGGTTCGATTTCTTTCAGAATACACTCCGAGATAGACTGAGCATTCTGACCTTCTGGATTAACAAAATTCCAAAATATTTCAACGGGGGTTCCATAAACAATGTATCGCAAAACAATAACCAACTGAAATTCGCAAGACACATCAGTGGTTTCATCCGCGATTATTGCAACATAATCCGCACGCTTTATTTCTTTGCGCACTTCCTCGTGATACACTTCCAACATGCACTGCAGGAGTTCGTTTTGAACAGTCTTAGAAATGCCTTTGAAAACTGATGACTGACTGAGATGCACTTGAAGTTCTTTATCCAACTCCGCACTAAACTGAATGAGCTCACGAAAAACCCCCTTATTTTGAGATGCGTCAGATTCACCGTGTCCCCTAAGAGCCAGCTCCAAAGCACCACAGAACCGAATACAGTTTATAATTAAGTTCAATATATACCTGTTCTTGTCTACTTGTTTGTTATGGCTGTTGACTGCCTATACTGCGAATCTAATTTGTCCTGAATATTGGTTTTGCCTAGAAATGACTCAGAACATTGCCCATGTGTCGCTTCGATGTTTCATGCACTTTCATTTTAGACCATAAATGCCCAATATCAGTTATTCCAGTCTTACACCAATGGACATCTCCCCCAAATAACACACAAGGAAAACAAAAAACTGCATTTTTTTCATCACAGCCGCAAATCCATTTGTTCTTTTGATAAATATCCGGATTAAACTTACGGCATCGATTTTTTGTTTGCTGCTGCAGATTCAGATTCGGGAGTGGCCTACCCATTGTTTTTATCTGAATTTTTTTTCACTTAGAGTCCTGTTACTAAATGAAGTTTTCAGTAATTCACTCACCTTGTTCATGTTCGTAACTTTACTGTGAATTTTAACTTAAAGAAAAAAACACTGAACACTGTTTTAAAAATCCGTACTCACGATGAACTACAGCACTACAGGAGCACATACAGAACTACTCTACCATTGCTTTGAAAACGTGCCCAACACATGCTGGACGCGCGGGTTTTATGTTCTACCAACAAAACTGCTGCTGTAAAATATGCACATGTTGAAATACTGTCTCTAAATTTTAAAATCTAATACTATATTCACATTGAAACCAATTAATTTTATTTATATTTATGTGTTGTGTTTCTGCAACTGATTTCATTAAGCATTAATTTGCGTTTTGAAGTTCCTCAGCATTAACTTCAGTAGGATGGTGACACTGCATTAAAGGAAGGTATATCGCGAAATGTGTTCTTACCATTGTCTTTCGCTAGATGGCAGGATCGAGGTTCTCTGAAGTCCCGTGTTTTACTGCACTCTAACGGGCAAAGCGTAAGTTATGCGCCAGAGAAATCCCGGCACTACCTTATTTGACCTTCTTCCATAAGAAGCCATGAATAAGCAGACATCTTAGCCCCTAGCCCTAACACAGGTGTTTATGAGCGTAGACGGTGCCGTTCTGGAATCGGCACCAAGCTACGGAAAACAACCAAGAGAGAGCGCTGGCGTTCAACGCGCCTATTCAAACGAGGGAGCAACTACTCATAAACAATTCCTTTTGCGCAATTCTTATACACTTCTCTTTCTTTCGCTTTCATACAGATGCTGCCATGGCACAGCGGCACTACCTCAGAAGCCGCCCCTGCTCATATATATCCGTAATACCCTCAGAGCCCTACGTCAGAAACTTTCTATTAAACAGGAAATTTAAAAATTGTTCAAAAATAATTTTCGATTTAAAAATAAAATTCTGATAGTGCATCCGTATTGGTATGGGAAACCAAGCGGGATGGCTCAGGCGGTTTTGGCTGAGGCCCGCATTTGGGGGGCCTGTGTTCGATTCCTTTGGCCGACCTACCTGACCCATGGGTTTTTTCGGGATTTTCCCGGGTCGCTAGGCAAATGCTGGGTAGGATAATTACATCCCTCCATTTCATCTCCATTATCAGTTCACATCATCTCTCATCCGGTGGTCTCTTTCAGGCTAGAAGTGTCTGCAGGTGTCTCGGCATCTTGGGTCGTCACCCTCTGTCTCCTCTCCCCTCATCCTTCCTCCCGGGGATGCCCCACTTGGGGCTTAAGTAAAATAAACCACAGGTTTTGGTGCCAAATCCCCTCCGTAGTAATCACAATCATTTGCATGGGAACAGAGGAACAACTTTAATGACTTATCGAATGCTAAGCGTTAATGGATATGTCATTTCTGTCGTCATCGTCACGAAACAGGAATTGTGCGAACTGCTACATGCCTTCGATATGCTAGATAATAACTGGAATAAAGTTCTCGCAAGAAGAATCATCGCTTGCTACACATTAACTGGAAAATACACACACATTGATAGTTTTTGTCCAGACGATATCTGTTTTTCACTTTTTCTTCTATTCTGGCTACTCTTTCTTTTGGCATAGTCTTCCTTTCAATATTCCCTTAAGCATTCTATCGTCCCTTATTCTTTCAATATGCCCTAGCCATCTTATTCTTTGTGTCTTTATAAATCTCGCGGTATCTTATTTGTATATTAGTTATTCCGTCGCATAATTATACCTTATTTTACAGTAATATTTATCCTTTACACGTCCAAGTATTTGTCTTAGTATTTTTCTTTCGTCTGAGTATTTCCTCTTCTACGTTGCTCAGATTCCAAGTTTCTGCAGGATGTATTACTATTTGTCTTATGAACCTTTTTGCATATCTTAAGTTTTGTCTCCCTACTAATAAACTTTTTTTAATGATTGTAAATTTGCGCAATAAGCTGCATTCCTACTTTGGATCCTTTCCTTTATGCAATCCTTTATGTAACTGTTATTGCCTACAAGTGCACCTAGGTACGAGGGTCGCCTGATAAGTCCCGGGCGTCACATAGATATGGTGCCATTGGGCCAGTTTGACGGATAGCATCATATTGTTTAACTCTAGATTAGGTTGTATCCATAGTTACAGGTCAATAGCTTGTTTAGTTTTAGAATGACAGAAGTTTAAACAAGACAAGTTTAGAGGAGTCGCAAAATGGAGGATTTGGACAAAGAGCAGCTACGAAATACCTTCATTCGAAAGGCTTAATGCCTAAAGAAATCAAGGGAAAAATGGACAGTATATTGAAAGACTCTGCCCTTCATATACAATGATTAAAAGGTGGATTGCAGTGTTTGTAATGGGACATACGGGCACTAGTGATGAACCTTGCTCTGGACGCCCCGTGGAAGTCACAACTCCAGAGATCATTGAAAAAGTTCATCGTTTAGTGCTAGAAGACCACAGATTAAAGTTGTTTGAGATAGCAGAGGCTGTAAACATAAAAAGAACGTGCAGGTAGTCTTTTAGGTAATGTATGGGCTTTCGCAAGAGCTGTACAAGATGGGTGCCACTTTTGTTGATACATGATAAAAGTTGCAAAGAAAAACTCTTTCTGTTAAAAGTTTGGAGATCAATCGTAAAATTCCCAGTGAATTATTGAGATGGCTTATTACCATAGATGAAACTTGGATACATTACTACACTCCAGAAAGTAAATGACAGGCAAAACAGTTGATTACTTCAAGTGAACCAACTCCAAAAAAAAGGCTAAGTCAATTTTGTCAGCCAGCAAGGTTATGGCGAGTGTTTTCTGGGATGCACAGGGAATTATTTGTGTTGATTACTTGGAAACGGGTAAAAGTATCACTGGCGACTGCTACGAAAGCTTATTGCAACGTTTGAGTGACGAGGTGAACTCTCCGGCCCATCGTTCAGTCATTGCAATAGGAAAAACGTGCAAATTAAAGTTGGAATTGTTTGACCATGCATTCTGTTTGCCAGATCTAGCACCCAGTGACTACCAACTGTTTCCAAACGTCAAAAAATTTCTTGGGCAAAGATTTCACAGCAACGAGAAGATAATTGCAGCAGTAGGCAGCTATTTTGAGGACCATGATAAATGACACCACAGAAGGGTGTAATTAAATTAGAACACGTATATGAAAAATGTATTAGTCTTTCTATAGATTATGTTGAGAAATAAAGAAAAAAATATTACAATGTTTTTTTATTGTGAGGCCCGGGACTTATCAGCCGACCCTCGTATTTAAATTGCAATACTCCTCAAAGGTTTCTTTTCCAATTACTAGATTTGTAATAATATTCTTTTATTTCAGTCTATTGCCATTTTCAGATATTTGGTTTTTGTCTTGCGTACTTCTAAACCTATTTGTTTAGAACTTCTTTCTAATTCCTTATATACTTCAACTCTATTTTTGTCTCTTACCACAATCACAATATCATCGCATAGGCATATGTCTAACTTGACTGAAAAATATAATTGCTGTTGAGTCTATTTTGTCTATTGCTCTGTGCAGGGCTAAATTGTGTGGAGTTGTATATAGCCAATCTCTTTTCTTACCTCGGTGTTATAATTAAAATCTGGACTTACTTTATTCACTACTTTTACTTTATCTTTAGTGTGTCCCATTTTCATTTTTATTAAACTTACTTTTTGTCAGAATTGAAAACACTCTAGGGTTTTATAAAGAACTTCACCACAAATTGAGCCAAATGCACATTTAAAGCTAATAAAAAGAAAACACAAATCTGCACTGTGCTCATAGAATTTTTCGAAAACTTTTATGAATAATCTGGTCTACTGTGCTTCTGCCACTTCTAAATCCAAATCGGTATTCACCTAAAAAATGTTCAGTGTGCTTCTTTGGTCTATCATTTAGAATTCTTGAAATTATGTTACACACTACATTTAGCAATGTATCCCTTATAGTTGTGGCACCGTTATTTATTATCCTTTTTATATATTGGGAAAATTATGCCTGTTTTCCAATTTTCAGGCATTCGTTCATACCTCCATATTTCTGTTATTAACTTACGCATTGCTTTAGACATTTCCTTCCGGCATTATTTAATTAGCTCGGAGATTATATCAACTACTTCTGCAGTTTATTATTTTGCATATTCTGTATTGCTATTTTAACATTCCAAAGTTCCGGTTCTCTTCTTCTTCTTCTTCTTCTTCTTCTTCTTCTTCTTCTTCTTCTTCTCTTCTTCTTCTTCTTCTTCTTCTTCTTCTTCTTCTTCTTCTTCTTCTTCTTCTTCTTCTTCTTCTCTTCTTCTTCTTCTTCTTCTCTTCTTCTTCTTCTTCTTCTTCTTCTTCTTCTTCTTCTTCTTCTTCTTCTTCTTCTTCTTCTTCTTTCTTCTTCTTCTTCTTCTTTCTTCTTCTTCTTCTTCTTCTTCTTCTTCTTCTTCTTCTCTTCTTCTTCTTCTTCTTCTTCTTCTTCTTCTTCTTCTTCTTCTTCTTCTTCTTCTTCTTCTTCTCTTCTTCTTCTTCTTCTTCTTCTTCTTCTTCTTCTTCTTCTTCTTCTTCTCTTCTTCTTCTTCTTCTTCTTCTTCTTCTTCTTCTTCTTCTTCTTCTTCTTCTTCTTCTTCTCTTCTTCTTCTCTTCTTCTTCTTCTTCTTCTTCTTCTTCTTCTTCTTCTTCTTCTCTCATCTTCTTCTTCTTCTTCTTCTCTCTCTCTTCTCTTCCTCTCTCCTCTTCTTCTCCTTCATTGTTTCATCATTCGCACCTCATTTTAATTTTTACTCCTCCTCGTTCCTGGTTAGTTGTTCTTTATTTAACAATTCTTTTAAAGTATTCAGCCCATCTCTCCAACATATCTGTATCTTCTCCTAGGATTTGTCTTTCTTACTTAACATTCTCTCGTGGTGTTTATTTCCCTTTATCGATTTGTTTCACTGCGTATAAAATTTCTTATCTTTGTAACGGTTGTTTTAATTTGGCCCGAAAAATCAATATCATTCTATTCGTTCATTCATTCATTCATTCGTTCGTTCGTTCGTTCGTCCGTCCGTCCGTCCGTTCCTTCTTCCTACCTTCCTACCTTCCTTCCTTCCTCCCTGCCTTCCTCCCTCCCTTCCCCACTCTCTCCCTCCCACCTCCCTTCCTTCCTTCCTTCCTTCCTTCATTCATTCGATAATGTTATTTAGAGTTTAAATTATTAATATTCAAAAAAACTTTAGTGAAGAGAACGAGATTAAGAAACAATTGAAGTTAATTTGTAATTAAATAGTAGAAACGAAGTAAAAAGATTAATATTAATGTGTTTAACGACGATAAAGTGGTCTAAAATTAAAAAAAGAGTGTTATTTTAATGGTAAATTATTAAATGTGACTTAAAATGATTATGTATATTACCTTATATGGTAATGAAAAGTGAGTTCACGAAAGATGATGTGAACCAATGAGAAATTCTTGAATTTTCATAGCAACGGCAAATTCAATAATTTCAGATTAGCCAGAATTAGTGTCATTCTGTGTATGGACGTCGTTGAGTTAGGAAGCAAAACCTTATCAGTGTGAGGGAACGCAATATCAAGTTAATATTGTAAAGGAAAAACGACGTTTATAAAGCTATTTATTGATTTATGTTACAACGCGTTTTTGTTAACTTACTATTGAGTTAAAAATTAGCATATTTAAAAGAAGTTGAACGATTATTTCGTTTCATTTAATAAATTAGTTACAGTTCTCATCTGAGACCAAACCCTAGGTAAGGAGTATTCGTGCTTCGATTGCAGCAGCCGTGGACAACATCTAAAGGAATCGCTCATCCTGAGACTCCGGATCCAAGCAAAAGCTCAGATTCAGACGAGTTGATATCTGGAAAATTGGCACCATCCCCAAGTCGCCTCAACAGGGAGAAGAACAGCATCATTCCATCCGAAATTCGTTCCATCATGGATTGGATTGAATTACGTAACGGAGAGGAATCCGCATGGAGTTCCAGTTGATGGTCTATTTTACCTCTGCCCCCAACTGGGGCATCCCCGGGAGGAAGGACGAAGCGAGATGAGACACAGGGCGGCCGTTCCAAGGAGCAACGACAGTGTAGAGGATAGGCTTCCTACATTTTACTAGTCGGAAACTCCCCGGCGGGTCAGCACAACGGCAACTCGCCGAACTACGGTCCGGAAACGGCCCCACCAGACTGGCCTCTGAGACCGGAGACCGTCGTACCGGAGGAAGAAGTTTTACTCAGAGCATATCATCCTGCCATGCGTCGCCGAAACACCCGACGACACTTCTACTCTGAAAGAGAAAACCAGATAAGAGATGATGTGAAATGGCAATGGAGATGAAGTGGAGGGACAGGAAATTCGGGGGATGTAATTAACCGACCCAGTATTCACCTGGCGACCCAGGTGAAACCTCGGAGAAACCCATGGGTCGTAGGTCGGCCACAGGAACCGAAACCCGTGCCTCTCAAATGCGGGCCACAGACGAAACCACCTAAGCCATCTGCTCGGTTTCCTTATCTTGCTTTGCAATGTCTCTATTTCTTGGATTCGTGCTTTCCAATTATTATTATTATTATTATTATTATTATTATTATTATTATTATTATTATTATTATTATTATTATTATTATTATTATTATTATTATTATTATTATTATTATTATTATTATTATTATTATTATTATTATTATTATTATTATTATTATTATTATTATTATTATTATTATTATTATTATTATTATTATTATTATTATTATTATTATTATTATTATTATTATTATTATTATTATTATTATTATTATTATTATTATTATTATTATTATTATTATTATTATTATTATTATTATTATTATTATTATTATTATTATTATTATTATTATTATTATTATTATTATTATTATTATTATTATTATTATTATTATTATTATTATTATTATTATTATTATTATTATTATTATTATTATTATTATTATTATTATTATTATTATTATTATTATTATTATTATTATTATTATTATTATTATTATTATTATTATTATTATTATTATTATTATTATTATTATTATTATTATTATTATTATTATTATTATTATTATTATTATTATTATTATTATTATTATTATTATTATTATTATTATTATTATTATTATTATTATTATTATTATTATTATTATTATTATTATTATTATTATTATTATTATTATTATTATTATTATTATTATTATTATTATTATTATTATTATTATTATTATTATTATTATTATTATTATTATTATTATTATTATTATTATTATTATTATTATTATTATTATTATTATTATTATTATTATTATTATTATTATTATTATTATTATTATTATTATTATTATTATTATTATTATTATTATTATTATTATTATTATTATTATTATTATTATTATTATTATTATTATTATTATTATTATTATTATTATTATTATTATTATTATTATTATTATTATTATTATTATTATTATTATTATTATTATTATTATTATTATTATTATTATTATTATTATTATTATTATTATTATTATTATTATTATTATTATTATTATTATTATTATTATTATTATTATTATTATTATTATTATTATTATTATTATGATCATCATCATCATCATCATCATCATCATCATCGATTACACTAGGGAACACGGTTTTTGTACCCCAAACAAAATGGCCAATTCTTATAAAAAGCGACTCGCTGTTCTAAAAATGTCTGTTAAAATGCTGTGTCATGTAACGTTTTTGAGATATTCTTATTCTTTTATATAAACTTACAGAAATGGGGTATGATGCCAACTTATATTTAAGATGATAGTCATTTTATCATTAAGCAATAATTTTATACATGTCAAGAAAATGCATATTATGGGAAATAAATAGAAAAATTTTCTATCTCCTAAATTTTATCAGTAAATTTAATGTTATAGTGTGCTGTAAAAATCGTATTTAAAAAGGGGTGTGGCCAACTGAAATTAAAATTAAGTTGACATAAAATTTCTGATGTACGACGTCATAACTTATTATAAAGGCCTAAATATGTCTTTACCCGTCTCGGTAGCGTGATGGTAGCATGTCTGCCTCACTCTCAAGAGTTCCCGAGTTCGAATCTCGGTCAGGGTGAGTTATCTGGATAAGGCTTTTTCCGGAGTTTTCCCTTATCCTGAAAGACGAATGTCAGGTAACTCTAAGCTCTGTGGACTCTGGGCACATTTGAGCATCATTTCACCCACTCCATTCATCGTCCGATGTGACAACGTTGGAGGACGTAAATTAAAAAAAAATCGCATTTAGCGATTTATAGCCTTCAGCTTCATAGCCAACGCTGCTTTATCATGCTCCTCTCAATCTATCTTTCATTTCATTGAGTAAATAAACCAATGTGTTTAACTTGAGTACTCCACGGGGTGGTCTGCTTTCATCTCTGTTATTTTATACTGTTTTCATATTTAGCTGATCCCAATAAATTGTGATATGTTTGTGAATAATTTACCACTAAATTGCAGCGAAAAAATAACAAGTATTACCGAAACAGTATGTTCATTATACTTTGGTTGTGTCCTAGAAGACCAAAATAAGGATGTTGCCCTCCTCCATGCTTGCTGCATATACTGAAAAGCTCGTCTTAATGGCTAGACGTTGAAAGCAAATATTGCCTATGACGTGGAGAGAGCAATTTAGCTATTTAAACGACTGTTATTTTTGCAATACAAAAAGAATAGGTGTTTTTAGAAAAAATAAATCGAGTGTCAAATATTCTAGTGTTCCATCAGCAATAAGACCAGTTCCTCATAGTGAAGATCTTCCGGTGCCTGATCCTCCAAAAGAATGGATTGAAGAACATGATTGATCAGGTTCAAATCATGACGTAGGTGACAGTGAACCCTCAACATCCCAACACCCCTACATATTAATGTGAACGAAGTGAACAAAGACATTTTGTTTCTCAAGACGAACTAAGCGATCTTATTCGTGATTTGAAACAGGTTAAAGTAAAGAGTCAGAATTACTGGGTTCCAGGCTACAGGGATGAAATTTCCTGGCAAGAGAGACTAAAATAACATTTTACCGATCTCGGCATAACAGTTTTCACAGTATTTTACAACGAAAGACAACATATGTCTCTGCGTTAATGTCAATGGTTTAGTGAAGGATTTAGATATAGAGTATTATGTCAAAGATTGGCGTCTCTTTATTGACCCTTCTAAATATAGTTTAGGGGCAGTTTTCTACATAATGGCAATTTAATACCATCAATACCTTTATTTCATGCCATAAGGATGAAGGAGATATACGATTCCATGTCCATAATTTTAGACGCTATTTAGTTATGAAAACCATGGCTGGGAAATTTGTAGTGCCTCAAGATAGTTGCATTGCTACGGGACTGCAAGGGGGTTTTACAAAATATTGGTTTTTGTGCTTATGGGATAGTAGGGCAACTGACAAGCATTTTATAGTGAAATATTTTATAGAGTAGGGGAAACCGGAAAACTATACACCTGGAGCAAGCAGTGTTAAGTATGTGCACAAAATGTACACATAAACACAGTTCTTCTTCCACCACTTCACATAAAGGTCGGGATAATGAAGAATTTTGTTAAAGAGTTGGACAAAAGTGGAAGTGCATTTGAATATTTAAGAAGTATCTTTCTAAAAATCAGTGAATCTAAATTAAGGGAAGAAACATTTGTCGGTCCTCAAATTAGACTACTTTTTAAAGACAGTGTTTTTCAACAGACTCATGCCTGTTGAACTGGCAGCATGGAAATCATTGAAATCCGTAGAGAAAAGCTTCCTGGGCAATAACGAAGAAGGAAATAATACGAGGTCTATTCAAAAAGTATCGCGAATTTTGAATTTTCGCGGGCTGCGTATATTCGATTTTCGATTGTTTTGTGCCATTATGTTTGTACTCATGTCCCTCACTTATGTTGACAAGCTGGGTCATTTTTAATTTTCAGTTAATTGTTGCTATTTTGCTTGGACGTGTTTTGGCTCGTCTTCGATTTTTGCCTACTCAAAAAAAATGGAACAAAGAATCTGTATCAAATTTTGTGTGAACAACAAAATTAAGTGCGCAGATGCATTCCGAATGTTGATTGTGGCATATGGTGAAGCTACCTTGGCCCAAAGCAACGTTTATCGGTGGCACAAAATGTTCTCAGAGGGTCGAGAAGGTGCTTGTGCGCGAATTTTTGCCAAAAGCAACGCATTTATGATGCCGCAGCCACCGTACTCCCCAGAAATGGCCCCTGTGACATTTTGTATTCCAAAAACTGAAGAGGCCCATGAAAAGACGACGGTACGACAAGATTGAGGAGATAAATACGGCATCCAAGGAGGAGCTGAACAAGATCACAAAAACTATTTTTTAAATTGCTTCCAGAATTGGAAAAAAGCGTTAGCACAAGTTTATAATATCTGGTGGATATTTCTTTGAAGGGGGAAAAATATATATTTATGAATCAATAAATACTTTTTGAGAAAAGTACAAAATTCGCAATAGTTTTTTAACAGACCTTGTACTTTAGTCTCAGAACTGTTAAGGAGCTACAGAGAAATGGGTTGCCTAGTGTCAATTAAAATCCACTTTTTGCACTCTCACCTTCATAGTTTCCCCACAAACCTAGGAGCTGTAAGTGATGAGCAAGGTGAGCGTTTTCACGACGATATTTCTGAGATGGAAAGACATTACCAGGTTATTTTGTATTCAGCCATGTTGGGAGATTATTGTTGGTTCCTTAAACGGGTAAGTACATGTCAATATAAAAAATCAACAGTGAAGCATTTCTGAGATTATTCAGGTATGTGGTTTTCCTGATCATTTTGTATTGATTTACTTTAATTAAAATAATTAATCATAATTAGTATTATTTTTCATGTTACTTAGCAATAAAATTACTAGTACCTTCAATTATGCAAAAATGAGTTAGCATATAGAATTTTTGTAAATTTTCTTAAAAAATTAAAATACCAAACACGTTACGTGATTCAGCATTTTAAGTGGCCTTTTTGGAATCAGCAGACCACTTTACATAAGAATTGCTTTTCTTCCAGGTATATGAAACTTTTTTTATGTTCCCTAGTGTTATTAGCATCTCTTCTTCTCTGACAGTATTCTTCATGATTATTTCTAGTTTATATCTGTAATATAGCTCTTCTAGCTATAATTTTTTCTGTTTTTTTTTCTGTTTGCTCACATTTCTTATCAAACCATTCTACATTTCTTCCCGTTATATTTTCCCCTATACTTTTGCTGACCTGTGCCTAGGCGTAGTGTGCTAGAGTGTGCGCTTTGGTTCTCTGCGTCCGGAATACACCTAGGATCGATCCCACACCTGGGGGCTACGGATTTCAAGTCCCGGGTATAGGACTGATACCCACTCAGCATCGTTAGGAAATTGAGGAGCGAAAGTCAACTTTCCAGTTGGGGGTGCCGAGATGCTGACCATATCTCCTCGTATCGGTTAGATGATCTCCCACCTCTGCCTTGCGTATGTGGGCGTGAGGCTGGCAGTCGGGTTAGCAGGCTCAGGCCCACTTTGGGCTATTACGCCATAGGTTACTTATTTTTGCTACTTCTTTTACTGTTTCCTTTATTAGCTCCCATTCATTGTTCTCTTAGATCTTCTTTTATTTCCAGTTCCTTTAATTTACTATCCATTAACTCTTGATACTTCTTTTTTTCCTCTTTATCTCCTATTTCTCCCTCTTTATCTTCTATTTTTTTTCCTCTATCGCATCAAATTTTTTTTATTCTCTTGAGCTCTTTCCAATTGTTGTATTATTCTCATTCTATTTTTAACGAGGAAATGATCCGAATCATAATTTGGTCCTCTACAACTTCTTGCGTCTGTAATTGATGTATGCGGTGCTTTAAATAGTACATGTTCAATCAGGTTTACTGTCTGAGCCTAGCATTTTCCATGTCCCTTTATATATTATATCCCTGTGTATGTATAGGTATTTCTTTATTATGGAAGCAAATATGTTTAATAATCATATCATGTATAAGCACAAATTTTCCGGATATATTATAATTTTCATTACTCATTTCATGCAGTTTATGTTTCCCTGCCACTCCGGTTAAATAATGTTTCCCCCCATTTGTGATTTGAGATCTCCTAATACCACCAATGCTTCATAAATTCCTTTATGGCTACATGTATTGTCTATATTTTCATAAAACTCTTCCTTCTTTGTCTCTTTTCTTTTATAGGTACATGTATAGATAGCATAGTCATGTTTCTAAATGTACTTTAAGTTGTGTTTTGCGGATTTGTTCACTAATTCGACTAAATTCTATTAAGCTGTTTTTTATGTTCTTTGAAAGAATGAATCCTGTACTTTTCTGTCTAGTTTTCTTGGGTTCATTATTCAATAATGTATATTCTTTTATATTTACTCTACCTTTTTCTGCCCATCTTATTTCTTGAAGCGATACAACATTTAATTTAGTTTTAATATTTAATTTCTTCTTTCTTTCATTTCTTCATCCGAAGCTGGTTTACACGTTTCGTCACAATTTTCAATTTTACTAAGTTTATTTTGCTAAACACGCGTTTATATTCGGTTTTAGAGTGAGGCAGTGCTTAAGTTGCTGGCCTGAATTAAGACAAATGATATAACGTTTTACTACTAGAATTGTCTTTAAGTTTCGTCAATTAAGCCCAAAATTTATTCTGCTACAGGACAAGATTTGTCATTTTACGCCATTCATCTTCAATCTCTTGCATGAAGTCATTGCCTGTCCTGCAGACAATTCTAAAGAATTTGAGTTAAAAGGGGGGGGGGGGGGGAAGCGGCGAAAACCTTCCGCTCTCTGTTTAAAACGGCCTTTTGGGGTAACAGAAGTGACAGCAATGGGTGGAATAATACTTATATCATTAAAATAACACCCTTTTATGAATTCTAAGCAACTGCCTACACCTGTGGTAACAGTAATTTATATTTTGACACTGAATCTGAATTTCTGGTTTCCGTACAGCCCTCATCACTTCTATCCCCAAATACATGCTTTTATTCTGAAAAAAAAAAATCAGAATTGGAAGGATCAATATCACACAGCTTTATTCTTAAACATAGGCCCTGTCCATAAAAGACAATAATATTGCCATATTAGCGACGGCACGTCCGTCTGCCGAGAAGTTGAGTGGGAGATGAGGAATTGCTCTGCCTTTCTCGTCCGTCGCTCTGTAGTGTGCTGGTAGGGTGTATAAAGTCTGAAGGTTTTTGCTGCGTGCCTACCCGTTTTAAGGATTTTACCGCAGGCAGAGTTTCTTTTTCGGGATTTTGTCAGGTGATACTGGGTTATAAGGTTGAATTTTGTTGTGAGGTAACTTTTATTTCTCTGGGAGAAAGGAAGGAATGCAAAATGTTATGCACCCTGGTGTATTATTTAGTTTTTAAAGTTGGGTGAATTTTGGTTGCCAAACAGCTTGGACTATGTGGAGCTCAGCTTTACCTACTGTATGGTTTAGCTCCGTTGTTAACTCGGATGCCCGCACGCCATGCGGGGTACCCGGTACAGCCTAAACCGGCGTCTAGTGGGGACATAGTCTCCAAGAGACCTAATCAGGGCACTTCTATGTGATGGTAAATTTTAGTATAATTTGGTAGCCCGACGCCTAATTTCGTCCGCCACGTATGGAAGGACTGAGGCTTCATGAAGCAACCTCACAGGGAAGGAGTGACCTACAGAATAGATGAACCGAAGTCCTCTATTCTCCGCACGTTGGAGCCATAATATCCATCTGTCTGATGCTATGCCACAGATCTCACAGGCATACAGCATCAGCGAGATGACCAGTACTCGGAAGAGGTATAACTTTAGGCCAACCGTCACCGAACCCGACTACAGCATTGGGTACAGGGAAATAATCACCCCTTGCACCTTCGCCGAGAGGTCTCTGATGTGGTGACAAAAATTAAAGCTCTATCCAGTTTAACCTTTAGGTACTGGGTGGAGTTAGTCCATTATATCCCTTAACCATGGTATCGGAATTTGGGGCAGTCTGCGGGGATGTGGCACTTTGTAAACAAAATGACATCTGCCATTGCCGGCACCACTGTTTTTTTAATTTACATCCTCCAACGTTAAGTCATATCGGACGGTGAATGGATTGGGTGGGAGGATGCTCAAATGAGTCCAGGGTCCATGGAGATTAAAGTTACCCGATATGCGTCTTTCAGGATAAGGGAAAACCCCGGAAAAAACTTATCCAGGTAACTCACCCTGACCGAAATTCGAACTCGGGACCTCTTTAACGTGAGGAGACATGCTACCATCTACGCTACCGAGGCGGGCTGGCACCACTGTTGATTGTCATTTGCTGGCTGGAGGGACGGTAGGGACACGGCTTTCAGTGGACGGCCACTAGTTGACGTTACTTTGACGTCATGAAGCCAGAAGCAAGTCGTACTATTACTGCCCAAATATCATTCGAAACTGTTCCAGAATGCAATTCCAGAACATTCGACTCTGGAAAGATCTCGCTGCCCCAAAGGGAATATATAAGGACCATTGCGAGGCCTGGCAGAGCTGTTTTTAGTGTTTATAGTTTGTGTGTTTCTTGCTTCAAGTTGAGTTGACGATTGCGGCTTCATGTTGAGGAGTCGGCGCAGTGAAACAGTTTCACGCATCAGTAGTTCAGTTGAGCATGAGTCCACAGAGTAGTGCAAAGAAGTGTGGTACGTTCCAAGCTCTGTGTGAGCAGACCGTGGAACTATGCAGTGAAGCAGTTCACGAGTCAGTAAGTGTGGTTCCGTGGTGAGAAATCGGCGGGCAAGTGGGGTAGGAAGTGGAGCAGTTCACGAGTTAATTCTGGATTCTTTTTTAAATTTACGTCCAGAAACGTTGTCATATTGGACGATGAATAAAATGGATGAAATAGTGCTCAAATGAGCCCATGGTCCATAGATTTTAGAGTTACCCGACATTGATCTTTTAGGATAAGAGAAACCCAGGAAAAACATTATCCAGATAAGTCACCCTGACTGAGATTCGAGTTCGTGATCTATTGAACGTGAGGCAGACGCACTACCACTTACGCTATAGAGGAGGGTAACATCAGAGTTGTATTCAGAGTCGGCGTGCAGCTCCGTGTGAGAGGTAAACCGTCGTGCACATCTTATAGATATATGTAAGAGCGGTGTATGTAAGAGCGTCCTAAAGAGACATAACGAAACTTTAAATATATGTTTTGAAACTGTGTTTTTGTGAAAAAGATAAAGTGGTTGTACGTTAGCATTGGGCTAACGATTTTGGTGATAAATATTTAGAAGTTTGAGGTGAATTTCGTCTTCTGTGTTTTTTATCAAAATATTCCTGTATGTGAATGAAGTTTGCAATTTTTCAGGAAGTTGGTGATGATTACCTTGTTACTCTATGAATTTTGGCAATACCCAACATAAGATAAGGGAGAAAGCTTAAAATATAAATGTATTATTCAATCTGTGATGGATTTCTTCAGCAATTACAAACCACTCTTCTACAAGGGTCGTTCCAGTCAATCCGGGACATTTCTTTTCTTTTCAGGTTTAAATGGACGTCTAGGTTGGAGGTTTTCTATGCAGTAGACAGTGGCACCTGTGTCCTTTTATTGGTAGACGGTGCTCATTTCCCGTGCTTCATGATAGACCGTTATTCAAAATGGCGGACAACAGTGTGAATGTCCACATGGAACAGCGTGATGTGATTATATTTTTAGTGAACGAGGACATAAAACCTGCTGAAACTTACAGAAGCCTTCAGGCTCGGTACGATGATGAGACACTCAGTCGCAGTAATGGTGTAAACGCTACATAGATGGCCGTATCTCGATCACTGACGATCCTGGTCGTGGTGGATCACAGCTTTGGGACCCAGCGTGCACTCACTTCTTGGAACAACAAATGATCATGAAATATTGTGTTCACTGTTCCTAACGACAGATTACAAATGACAATTTCACGACAGGTTATGCGACGAATGTCCAGGATTAGCTGCTCCACGCGCTGAATGTTCTCAGGAACGACTACCGTGGGCTGTGATCCACCACGACCAGGATCGTCAGTGATCAAGATACGGCCATCTTTGTAGCACTTATACCATTCAAATGTCTTACTGCAACTGAGTGTCTCATCACCGTACTGAGTCTGAAGTCTTCTGTAAGTTTGAGCAGGTTTTATGTCCTTGTTCACAACATGCTGTTCAATGTAGACGTTCACACTCTTGTCCGCTATCTTGACTAACGGTCTATCCAGAAGCACGGGAAATGAGTACTGTCGATCAGTAAAAGGACACAGGTGCTACTGTCTACTGCATACAAAACCTCCAATCTAGGCGTCCATTTAAGCCTGAAAAAAAAAGTGTCCCGGATTGACCTGAACAACCCTCGTATATATTTTGAATCAAAATAGTCTCAGTTTCCCATTGTCCAACAAAGCGATCGATTGAATGTAAAGAAAGTCACATAGTTTGAGAAAGGTGGAGCAATTTGAGTACCGTTAAATAAAAAATTGGAATTCGTGCGACTGTGCCTACATCTTTGCACTTGCAGCAAAAAAGGTTGTAAATATCGCTACTCAAATCCTGCAATGCCTCAGGAGAAATTTACAACTCTCGCTTGTACATAAATGAAATGAATGCCACATACATTGAAGCACAGTAATGTGAGGGAGCTGTTTTTTTTTTTTTTTTTTTTTTAAGCGGATCTTTGCTGGGTTGTTTCTCGCAACATATTACAACCATCCGAAGCAAATCCACCCGCCTCTGTAGCATAGATGGTAGTGTGTCTACCTAATGTTCAAGAGTTCCCGAGTTCGAATCTTGCTTAGGGTGATCTATCTGCATAAGGTTTTTCTGGGGTTTCCCTTATCCCGAAAGATAATATCGGGCAACTCTAAGCTCCATGGACCCTATGCTCAATTGTGTATCATTTTCACTCATTTCTTTCATCGTCTGGTATGACAACATTGGAGGACGTTAATTAAAAACAGAAAAAGAAAAGCAAACCCAATTACATTTGTAAAGAAACGTCGTTTTCTGCTATACATTCCATCAAACTGCGAAACATCACTGGACGCACCTTTATTGGCTGTCATTGTCACTCTTTTCAAAAATATCGTGAATGTTCCAAAGTTCACTAATAACATTGCCTGAACTTTTGTCAAAATGAACCCCAACGCAAGATGTTTTCAAGTTCCTATGTCTGTAGTCTAAACTTGGTTGTTTGGCTGTTTTGTTATATCGGCTTTATGACAATGCTTAAGAGTTGTTCGCATTGATAAATAATACTAAACATGGTCATTAATTTGAGAAATAATGCAGCTTGTGAAATGTTTTCGGCAGCGATGTGTACAAATTGTGGAGCGTTTTTTTAAAACATCGATAGATGCAGAAAATGTGTTTCTGAGAAAAACGGAGTTTTAATTTATTGGCAATACTAATTGTTTAGCACAGCAACTATATTAATCATTAAATTCTCCTTCCTGAAACTCTCTCATTGAATGTGAAAAGAAACAAATACCGTTATTTAACTAGTGCAAATTTGAGGTTTGAAAATGCAGAGTTTTTTCAAAAACCGATAGATGCTGATAAAATTTTCTGCCTGAGCGAGAAATTAACATATGAAGTTTTGTTATTTTTGTCATTTATTTTTTTCTTTTACTTTTATTTTTGTATTTTTTATTTTTTATTCTTTTTCACCTTTTCATAATACATAATGTGTTAAACAGCCAACATGTTAATATTTATAAGGATTATTTGATTAGGTATAACCTTAGAAACTAAGGCCTGCTACATTCACAATAACAATATATTTTGTTTTATTTATATAACAAACATATTGAATACAAAGGAATTTCAAACAATATGAATAATACCTCCAGGTGACTGACTGAATCTTTATGTGCGTGCAATCTATGGCTCCAAGTACCCCTGGAAAACTACTAATTGCACTAAAGTTATCAACGACTGAACTTGCATCAGCATCATTTGCCGGAAATTGTATATAAGGCTTCCAAGATCGGTTATTGCTCGCGACACACTGTTTATAATACACAACGCCGTGGTTCGATGAGTATTTGATACGTCGCCGATTATGCATCTGTTGCATAAAATCTTAAAGTTGTTAATACTCGATTCATAGGTGATATCGACTTTATTTCTGTTTGTTGGGAATTCTAACCTATCACACAATTTGTCTACTAACCACCACACTAATTCCTTGGATAATCGGAATCTTTCTTGAAATTTCCTGTCGTTCATATCTTCCTCTATCCACTATAAAGGGCATGCGATTATTGTTACCATCGTGAATGTATTGCATGTACAACAACTCGTCCTCGAAATTATCGCGTTCCAAAATATAAGCGGCCATTTTACAATTACGAGCCAAGGTAATGGGCGATAATCGGCCATTCACGGCCGGTCTGAGTTAAACGGCGATTAAAACCTTGATGAAGCTACCTTCGTCGATGCACCAGCGATACTTTACAGCGATAATATCTTGATCGAGATTGCTGCACATTACCATTAATGTAAACTTATGTAACATTGCAAGTTATTACGGGATCTGGAAAGGGAAATATTACCTATATTCGTGTCAAAATAAAATTAATTCAACTGAGAAGAACATGACTTCCGCTAATGGGTTTATTATTCCGTTAAACGGCGTCCATAAATAACTCAATTTCATGTTACCGCCTTCGTGATTATTGAAGCGAAAAATCTAAAAGAAAACCGACTTCATATTGCCGTGAGCGTATTGTTGAAGCGAAGCGGCGCGAAGGACGAGTTCAAAGAGACGGGCAGTGCAGTGCGGAGATAGAAGCTTGCCGAAACGGTGGGGGAAAGGAGGCGGATTTCTGAAGAGTTCGCAGGATTACCTCTGGCTTCTGGACACTGACAGTCGGTAATTGGACGCGTGCGCGTGAACAGCTGTAAAAGTGAACTCTTTTGTGGTCGATGACCTTGCAAGTTGTATATGTATGTGACGTAATTGTGTTTCTACGGAAATAAAGAGCAATTTTTAGTGTTTGTAACCTGGACTTTTAATTTCACTAACCCACAAAGTAACAATATGTCTGTGTGTGTGTGTGTGTGTGTGTGTGTGTGTGTGTGTGTGTGTGTGTGTGTGTGTGTGTGTGTGCGCGCGCGCGCGCGTGCAAGCTACTGGAAGGTGAGGAACAACTTTGTTCACTACTTTGGAGCAATGTTTCCCAGGCCTGTTCTACAATTTGTCGAGTTAATCTAGTACTGCATTATGAAAATAATTTACCTCCTTGATAAGTACTGGACCATATTTACTTCTTTATTTCTTGTGTTTCTCTTTTACGTGATGACTAGTACAATGTGCATTACCTTTTTTTAACAGAATATGTCCTTTCTTTAGGTACAATGCATAATATAGGCTTAATAAAATGCAACACCTGAGAGAAGCAGAAAATTGAGCAGTACATAATATAACATTATAGAACATTTTTGTTTGTCTTTGGCGTGTTATATTGGCACTTGAAAATTATGTTCGCATAAAACCAATACCTGTTAACAAGGAGGATTGGGAGCATTCGCACTGGCGGAAGGAAGCACTGGAATTTTACCCAAAGCGTATCATAACGGTATCGTAATAAACTTAACGTGATATAATGCTGCGTTTGTTCATCGGAATTGAAAAAAAAACTGAAGTTTTCGCTTTTTTTGCAAATAAATATTATTTCAGTGGACTCATAGTTAGTGATATTAATAAATTGGTAAAATCAAAAGTTGTATACGGTGGACGGTAACGTAAATGTGAAAGCAGAACGGTCTTAGCCACTAAAATTTGGCTTGCATGCCTTCAAATAAGGTATCATCAATGAACCTTCAACAACATTACTAACAACACTTCTTACTGGAATCATGACTTATATAAAAAGTTAGTGTCTTCAAACTTTTCTATTCTTGAGATATGCTGTTAAAACCGAAGCTTAAGAAAGTAGTTCTGTAAAATAATTGCTTTAGGTGCGTTCGCTAGAGTAGAACAGCTACCTTCTGAATGCAAGAAACGTCTGTGAACACCTCACATGCATGGTTGAATATTAAAAGAGTGTGAAAGGAATTGGTTAATAACTTTAAAATGTAATTGAAATCGCTACAACATTATCTCTGGCTTACGTTCTAACCGCATACAACTGTACAGGCCGTCGTAAGAATTATAATGAAGTGTGATGTAATGGAATCTCTTATTCTACTCGTTTATTATCATAACAGTTCTACGAGTTAGTCCTAAAGAAGCGTGTTTTCCTGCCTATTTCCTTCGATCACATAGAAGCTAGTTTGAACAGTTTCAGACATTCTAATAAGCCTTTTTTCTTTCGGCGGTGGGAACTAAACGATGTGACTAGAACGACAACCACTTGTTTAAAAGTTTGATGTGTATAAGTCACACGACTTTTTCTTTCCATTACAAATTCACTCGCATAGGGTGTACATATATAAAAGCATTTGTAAACAAATGATCTTGTATACAATTTAAGTTATCCAGAATATGTTTGTCTAGAAATAACTTCCTACTAAGAAATAGTTTACACACAACATGCGATAACAACCTTCCAAAGTTTATAGGAAGCACGGAGGAATAAATTCACAATGTAGATGTTGTTATGACCTCTATCGAAGGATGAGGGGGCGAAGTAAACGTTCCATCAGTTGTTACACTTAATTTGAAGCACGTGCAATGAAATATTTCGAAAACGACTAACCTACGGAAAAAAAACATTTTTGACTCATTTTTGTTTTAATGGAGTTACATTTTTTCTTGAAATAAATAAATCTCTCTCTCTCTTGTGGTTTCTTAGTCACTCAAAATTATGCATCATTCAATCAGAATGACTATTTCATAGAGAATTTCTGTAGAGAAAATTCTGCTCACAGCTACATTATATTAGCCATTCAAATATATCTCTTAAACATAAAGCAAGAGCTTTTAAGAGCTTGTCGCTATGTGACGGCTTTGAAATTCCGCTCCTCTTACATGACCCGGTACGGAACTAGGAAGAATAATGACTTACCACTCGAGAACAGTATTAGAAAATTCAAACCGATAATCAGAAATATGTCAGTAATATTTAACTTACCCAACAATTTTTATTATAATTGGTAAGTTGTTTGCTTTATAAGATTTAGATACGTAAGAATAAGACACATTTTTTGTACATGAAGTAGAATTAACTGTCAAATGTTGTCAGACGTTGGCCTTGAAATTCAACGGCATTGCGAGAAACAACTGAATAGTGGCAGTACTTAAAAACTGATGTGTTACATGCACTACCAGGGCTGTAGCTGGAAAAAATGTTAAGACGGTACTCACCAAACTGGAAAAAAAGGTTTAGATGGTACTCACCAAAAGTCACTTAAGAATCGCGGTTCGCATCGCTTGACTCTTCATTGTTATACCAAGAAGCTTTATGGCTAATATAAAAGCTTTTGCTATTCCAATTTAGTGCTAAGAACAATCGATACACATTATTATTTTCTTCAATTCTAGGCATCGCTTCAAGAACTTAGACCATACATTTACAGGGTGTTCAAATTCTAGGTGGTACGGCGTACCGGCCCGTACCGACCCAACTACATCACTGATTTCCTGACAACCTGGGAGCTTAAGTATGGAAAAAGCGGACAGGTTCCATCAGCATATTCGAGAAATGGAGAGGAGATGCCAAGGACGATGGAATACTTCAATGATTGCAGATTACTGCTGGATGTTGTGTAGGGAATCTACGGAAGAACACAAGAGAAAATCCAAGGGACAAACATTTTATACAAAGCGAACAAGATTTTACTAAGCTGTAGGGCACAAAGTGAACGGAAATGTGAAATTTGTCTATAGAAACTCACAAATACATTTGTAACTCTTATATGAATCATGATAACGTAATTTTTTTAAGAAAATTTGTGAACATTTCATTCTTCATTTGTCCAAAAACTAGATCTGGTGGAGAAAAACGAAGTTCATTTTTTAAATCAGTGGTACCGAAACACTAAGAATCAGATTTCGAAGTAAAACAGGTCACAAAAAGTTTTAACATTTAGAACTGCGTTATTTATTAGAGCATGGGAATACTTTTTTGGCCAGGATTATTTCTCTCTCTCTCTCTCTCTCTCTCTCTCTCTCTCTCTCTCTCTCTCTCTCTCTCTCTCTCTCTCTCTCTCTCTCTCTCTCTCTCTCTTATCTGGAAAGGAATGAATGTGTGAGTTTGTGTGTGTGAGTATGGAATAAATAATGGTCATTCTGTCCTCTTTTTTTTGTAATTTACGTCCTCCAACGTTAAGTCATATCGGACGATTAATGAAATTGGTGAAATGATGCTCAAATGAGTCCGAGCTCCATGGAGCTTTGAGTTACCTGACATTAGTCTATCAGGATAAGAGAAAACCCCGGAAAACCCTATATAGGTAACTCACCCTAACCGAGATTCGAACTCGGGACCTCTTGAACGTACGACAGACACGCTACCATCTACGCTACCGAGGCGGGCGTCATTCTGTAGTTCGGTGGCTCTCCTGGACAACAGTAAGCAAACTACAGAGCTCTGAAATACGAGACAGGGTAATGTAACCAACACATTTGTATTGTTATTCTTGTTGCATTTACATTTGTTATTATTATCATTATTATAAAGAATAAAAAAAAAACCTTATACAGATTTTGACTGTAACTTTTAAATGGATCAGCAATGTTGTGTCAGTTTTTATATTTAATATTACCACCAATGGCATTATTTCGTTGAAACCGCGCAAAGCCGGAGCTACGTGTGGGTAGAGACAGATACTGGCGCGCGGCGCTAAACGCTTGCCGAGAGAGAGCAAGAGAGGGAGAAAGAGACAGAGATGTCTGGATAGTTCTCTCATTCTCTAGCTGCGCTGCGAAAGGCCTTGAACCGTCGACAAGTTTCTGGAAACAATGGTAGAGGCATAAAAGCCGCGGTGTGAGAGTTACCGGGCAGTTGTTAATGGACAGTTGCAGTTGTGGTGTGCAGCTGTGTGGACATTTGAACTGTACCACAGTTGTTAATTGAGAGTGCAGCTTTGTGAGGGTTATTGAAGTGTACCGCAAGTGAATTGTTTTTTTTACGTGTGGTGAAGCAACGAGAGACCTTGGAGATCACGGTTGTGTATGACACGTCATTTTTAGAACCTGTAAGGTGCGTACGAAGCGTCTTTCTACTGAAATAAAGAGCATTTTAAATTTCTGCAAACCGGACTTTTAATTCTACGAACCCACAAAGTTACAGTATTTTAAAGAAAACGTATTTGCAAGTTTTAGTTTTATAAAACATTGTTTCAAAGAATCGCTATAGCAACCGAGATCACTCCAGCCTTTCTCCTAACAGACCTTGGCCACTAAATTTGCAGTTTTACCATAATGTTCAGATCAAGGAGCACAAATGCATTCTCCAATTCTTTAAGTGGCACGGAATACAAATATTTGGAAATAAACAAGTGAAGCTCCTATGTTGAACATTGGCAACACACAAGCAATCGCTGCGTGAGTATTTATCTGAGTGGCAACTAAACTATAAAGGGAAATCGCTCTCCCTAAAACATAAGTTGCATACCAAACCTCACCAGGCATGTCAACACACTCATTGTGGAAGTTGGTGCTACTGGTACGCTCATCGCAAACATAAACCTGGCACCGGAAAAATTATTTCGCAAGCTCCTGTGTGCCTTAGTAAGCTTTAACCTTTATTGGTATCTTCTAGTAAATCTTTATACAATTCTTTAGCGGTTTTTGGAATTTCAAAAGTCTTAGCTAGATTTTGAACATCCCATTTCTTTTGTTTGCTTACTCTACCAGGAGGCATATAACTGTGCCCACGTATTAGGTAGATACGTGAAATGCAGGAAATCTTTTTACTCTTCTCCAAGAAAGCAATAAACATGAACATCATCATACTATTTTTGTTCTGACTAGAGCAAGAGTATGAAAATAAACAAATGGTAGGAGCGTTTCTTCCAGTTCCAACAAGAAGTGATGCAAAGCTAAGGCAACCTGGTTGCAAATTTAGTTTCCAACCATGAATACGAGGAAAAGTCGTACTTGTTCCGGGTTTTAGGTGGAATCATTATGCATAGTTTATATAGCAATACCTGCCTTGCATAGAATCACTAACAGGAAGTTTAGACAGTGGTAGATTCTGCTACATATCAAAGCAAATAGTGATTGCCTCGGCATTTTCCTCCTTCAATATCGGATAAAACCTTTCTGAAAGCAACTTGTGCAGTCTGTATAGTTCGTTTTTCTTTTACACCTCTGTCTCTGTCTTAATCTTCACCAGTGCCATTTTACATGTGTCAGTGTGTGGTGTACGGAATGAAAAATTGAAGAAGTTGTAAAATATGTATTTATATTTTGATAATAAGAGACTGGTAGATTTATTAATCTTCTTTATTTTCAAAAGTTGTTCTACATTTTTCAGATATTAAGTTATGGAGGTAAATATCCTCTCCTTGATTTTGCTCTTACATAGTGGCTTTTTCTATATCTGTGCTTCTTAACGTCTTGCTTTGTAGCAGCAGAAATATCATTCTGTAATATTCCTGTTCTCACTTCCTCTGGTTTCCTTTGGTGCATTCCCAGATAAGTGCAACTTTCTAGCCAGAAGAGATAATCTATCTTTTGACACCCCTGTGATTCCTTGGAAGCTTGCAGTGCAGTGGCGGCTGGCGGATTAAATTATTGGTGGTGCACAAATGAAAAATAAAATACAGAGTAGTAGTGACTCACCTATTTATACAGAAACTCTGCTCTCCTCTCCTTAGATTTGGCGAATCTATCGATAACTTTAGCATTGAAGTCGCTGATCTTCATAACAAACTCTCTCTCAATTGAAAGCATTGCTAATGCTGACAATCGGTCCTGTGACATTGTGTTCCTAAGGAAAGTTTTTACTCTTTTTAAAGTTGAGAAACAGCGTTCTGCTTCAGCGGTAGACATTGACATAGTTAACAACACTCGCAGGAGTTTGACACATTCGCTGAATGTAGCACATAAATTGTTTTCCTTAAGGAAGTCCATCAAGCACAAAGCGCCGGACATTCCACGAATTTCTTCTCGACTGTAAATTACAGTCAGTTCTGTACGAATTTTTGTTCCAATGATAAAATGATAGAACCTTATTGTTTCTCTAAGGGAATCCTCTGAAAATGTCTTATCATAGTCGGAGAAATTTTCTTGATGAAATAAAGTCGAGGCTACCAGGTGCCCCGTGAAGCTAAATCTGTCCTTTGCTTCTCTAAAAATAATGTCACAGACTTCAAGGGCTTCTCTTCTTTTCACATCATGATCTTCTATTCCTCTCCTCTTAATTGCAGTTTCTTCATGTTCCTCAATATCCACGCTATTTCTTACCTTTTGCACTTCCCTTTCAAATGCGCTTAGCTGGGCGAAGGCAAATATTGCATTGCAGTCTCGTTTCTGCAGTGGATTGTACAAAATGTCCACATGGGGCATGATTTTGTGGAAGAAAGACAGCCAGAATACAAAATTATCATCTTTCAAAGTGGCCATAAACCCAGAAGCCTGAACAAGTGTTGTGTTGTTTAACAGAGCTCTCTTCTGAATGACCTCCAGGCATTTAATTAAATTCTCCCTGTGTTCGAAAATGGTATTGACGGTCCGTGAATGAAAATTCCATCGTGTCGGAAGAGAACGTGGCAATCGTTTCTGCACAACTTCATCAAGCACAGCTGTTCTTTGAGGAGAATTTGAAAAACAATGTGCATATTCCTTGTAAATTGGCAAAAAATCCTCACGCTGGTGTTTATTGAGGCTGCATTCAGCATTATTAAATTAAGTTTATGTGCATGGCAGTGTATATAAGAGGCACAATGCACTTCTCTTTTTTAATTGCCTGAACACCGTGTTTCCTACCTCCCATGACGGATGCACCATCATAGGTCTGTGATATATAAGTTTATTCGGGCACCCTGACAGTTGCAGATCAAGTTCAGATTTAATGACTGTGGCAAGAGAGTCTGCATCATGACCAGCAGGTCGAACAAAACTCCAAAATCGTTTTACGGGTTTGTCATTCACAAGATATCTGTAGATAATAACCACCTGATAATCTGAGGAAATATCAGTAGTTTCATCTGCTATGACAGCAAGGAATTCTGCATCCTTAATCTCCTTCATTATTTCGTCTTGGCATACCTCTAACATACACTGAAGAATTTCGTTTTGTATAGTTTTTGAAGTGCCCTTAAAACAGTTGCTTTTTCCAAGTGGCCCTTCAGGACACTATCGAGATCAGCGCTGAAATCTATTAGGCCTCGAAAGACACCAGGGTTTTGTGATATATCAGATTCATCATGACCTCTCAAAGCCGGCTCAAATGAGCCGCAAAACCGTATACAGTTTATTATGATGTTTAGGACATATCTATTCTGCGTAACTTTATCGTTATGCAGCTTTATGTTCCTTCTGTATGCACTGTCCATTTGTGCAGTAATATTAATATTGCCATACATTGCTAAGCTTTATGCATTTTTTATATGAGACGAAGAGTACTCATGCCTTTTAACCCGGTCGTGCATGTGTTGTATGCATTTCATTCCGTACTTCACCCACGAATCATCTCCTCCAAAGAGCAGGCATGGGAAACAGTATAAAGAGATATTAACTTCACATCCACATAACCAGTCGTGCTTCTTGTACATGTCAGGGTTGAACTTCCTATTGAATGTTCTAGCTTTTGACTTAATCGTTTGAGTTATAGAAATGTTTGGCGTGGGCCTACCCATTCGTTTCACTTCAGATTTTTCTTCAGCACTCCGTTGCGAAAATGGCTTTTCCAGTAAAGATTGCACGGTATTCATTCTATCAGAATTTTAAAAACCTACAAAAACAACACCTCACAATAAGCACTATAAATAAAATGTTAGAATACTCAGTTTAACCTTAAACAAAGCTGCACGAAACCACACTACAGAGCACCTACAGAGCAAGCAGACACACAGAAGCTCAGCCTGAATCTCACACTATAGCCGTTGCTAAGAGTAGGTGGAGCTAGGTTTATAAACCTCCATTTAAGCAATGCATAAGAAGCCACTCCCATCTCTTCACCTTCCCGCAACCCCCTCAGAGAGCCCACATTTGGGCGAAATCTTAGGTTAACACGTCATTGCAAACCTGCGGCTCCTACAGCTCACCTCTGTTTATTTCGAATTCTGTGATCATGGACAGCTACAGACGATAAGCGTAATTGAAACATGTTTGTATATAAAACAATGCAAACAAGTACAGCTTTAATGTGCAAAATGCACCTGTTGTACATTCAAAATCAGTGGGTGTAGCGCAAACCTGCAACCTTATGGAGGAACCGCCCCTGTTGCAGTGTATACTAGCAATACTCGGTCATTATTCGTTATCACACTGTATTGTGACTTTGTGGGCTCGTGGCCGTCCTGGGCTTGGGATAGTACGCCTCCAATGCAATGGTCGTTGGCGTCGGTGTCCACAATGAAGGTGCCGCGTGGTTGTGGGAATCCCAAAATAGGAACACTGCAAAGTGTCTTCTTCAGGAGCTGGAAAGCGTTTTCGTCCACACATAAGGCCGGTGTTCCTCTGTCAGGCGGGTGAGGGGCTTCGCGATGTTGGAGAAGCCCTTTATGAAGCGGCGGTAATAACTGCACAACCCCAGGAAGTTGCGCAATTCTCTCTTACCCTTCGGCCGAGGCCAATCTCTCACGGCCTGTGTCTTCTCCGGGTCTGTGGCCACTCCGGTTGGTGAGACTATGTGGCGCAAGTCGTTGACTTCCTTTCGGAAGAGCTGGCACTTCTTTGCATTTAGCTTCAAATTGGTCGCCTACTGTCTCTGTAGCACCTTGCTGAGGTTTTCCAGATGGTCTTCGAAGGTCTTACCGACGATGATGATGTCCTCCAGTTATAGCAGGCAGGCGACATATGTCAATCCTCTCATTACTGATTCCATGAGGCGTTGGCTGATGCGTTGCAGAGGCCAAAGGGCATAACTGTGATTTGCCAAAGCCCTTGGCCTGTCGAGAATGCGGTATTCTCCTTGTCTCTCGTATCCAGAGCTACCTGCCAGTGACCCGACTTCAGATCCAGGGTTGAGAACCACTGTGCACCAGCTAGCGTGTCCAGGGTGTCGTCGATCCGAGGTAAGGGGAAACAGACCTTCCGGGTGACAGCGTTCAGATTCCTGTAGTCCATGCAGAAGCGTAGCTCGCCGATCTTCTTTGTCGCCAGAACTACAGAGGAACACCGAGGACTGTCCGACTCTTCAATCCCTCCCCTGGATTTCATGTCTTCTAGCATGTCTCGTACCGCCACTTGTTTTGCCAGAGGAATGCGTCTAGGTGGTTGCCGAATAGGCCGGGCGTCTCCGGTGTCGATGCGGTGAAGTACTTTGTCGGTGCGGCCATAGTCACTGTTACCTTGGCTGAAGACGCGCTGGTATCGTCTCAGCAGTTGTCGAACCTTCTCCAGCTGTTCTGCAGTCAGGTGGTTGGCCGCCCTCTCCAGTAAGCCTTCCAGCCGGGGCTCCAGGTGTTGCGTCGGCACCGGCTCCTGTGTCTTTTCGATTGCGGTTACGCTGATCACGGGCTCGCATGTCCCCAACTCCGTCCCAGCCTGGATATCGTTATTGGTGGCTGCCAGGTTGATGAGCCTCACTGGCGCCTCTTTTCGGCACGGCAGCAATGTCCTGGCTACGCATAGTCCATGCACAGGCGTCTTCTGGTCCAGCATCATGTTCTTCGTCCGCTGGCCTTCCAGTCGTGCCGTCATCACCACTTCGCTTCTCGCGGGGACCACCACGTCTTCCTTCAAGATGACCCTGCATATTCAAGGCGCTCTTCGGGTTACCGGAGTATCACCTCTTCTCCATTGAGCCGCAGGACCTTCCTGCGGACGTCAACCGTCGCTTCCTGGCTCCCGAGGGCATCCAATTCCAGCATCACCTCCTCAGCCACCTTCGCGACGAACACCCACTGACGCACAGAACACCGTCCTAAGGTCAACTTCAGCAGAGCCTCCGTCTCCACAGGCAAGGTGTCCCCCGATGCCGTCATAAGCTGGTATGGTCGGCTTGGCTTCCTCGCTGGCAAACCCCTGGCTATGTCAGGTCTGATGACGGTCACTGCTGCCCCGTTGTCTACGAGCACGCGGCACGGCTTCACTCTCACCCAACCGTCCGCGATGAGACTGTCATCCATACATCGGCAATGGGGCGCAGTGATGGGGCTGATGATGACGGTGCCGATGTGCCCCTCGCTACGCCGGACCTTTCCCGTTCTTCCGGCTGCTCTTCCTGGTGTGGACAGTTTCTTTCCAGGTGTCCCGGCTGGCCACACCCTCAACACACGTCACTAGGTCTTCGCCGGCGTCCCTCGGCTGGCCTACGGTGTCCAGTGTAGCGGATACTCCTTGTTCTCGACGTCAGGGTGGCCGTCACCTTGGCCGCCTCCATCCTCAATGCTGCTGTTAGCGCCTCGTGGATGGTCTTGTATTCGCCGAGCATTAGGCGCAGACGTTTCTCGGTGTCTCGTAACCCGTCAACAAATGTGTAGGCAGCCTCTTGGGATACGAACTCGGGTGGGAGGTCCACTAAGGCTTTGCTGGCCAGCTGCTCAATTGCCAGGGCGAACTCCTTCAGCGTCTCCCCTGGCTGCTATAACCTTCATTTCAGCTAGCTTCGGTAGGCTGCGGCTAGGCGGTGGTTACCGAATCGGTTTTCCAGGGCTTCCCAGATGTCCTTGGGCGCAACCGCTGTCTGGACCGAGTTTAGGACTTCTGCTGCCCGTCCCTGGAGGCTTGCTATTAGCTGTGCGGCTTCTTCCTCCGGTGACCACTTGTTGTGCTTGGCCACTGTATCGAACTGGTGGCGGAAGACTTCGAAAGTTGTCGTGCTGTCGTATTTAGGAGGTTTGACGCGTGCAGATGTTGTGTCGCGTCCCGGCGCTTAGACCTTTAAATCCTTCAACGTCCTGCCGACGACGGCCTTCACCAGGGCGTTCAGGGACTTTGTGTTGGTGACGGCCTTTCCCTCCAGGTCATTAACGCCGTTTGCCAGGCTTTCGACGTGCTCGTCCACTTGACCCACGCTTGCCCAGCTCCGTGACGTCCTTCTTCACGCCGGCCAACTGTTCCTCAAATTTGGCGGCGAGAGCCTTGTTCGCAGCCTTCATTTCTGTGGCCAGGCTGTCGTTCGTCGCTTTCATTTCTGTGGTTAGTTCGGCTAACTTTGCGGCCAGGTTGCTATTTGCCGCCTCCGTCTTCGCAGCGAGGTTGTCATTTGCTGTCTTTATTTATTTCAACTCGGTGGTCAGGTTGTCGTTTGCAGCTTCCGTCTTCGTTGTTAATTCGGTCATATTCGCGGTCATCGTGGCGGCCAAGTTGTTATTTGCGTCTCCAACTTCTCTAGAATCTGTGCCAATGCAGCCTCCATGACGCAGTGTCTCACTCCTGACATCAATTGTGACTTTGTGGGCTTGTAGAATTAAAAGTCCAAGTTGCAGAAATTCAAAACGTTCTTTATTTCCGTAGAAATACACTTGGTGCACTTGCAGATTACAGCGGAATTACGTCACATACACAATTACAATCTACCAAGGTCGTTGATCACAACAAAGAGCTTACTCAACTTCCACTGTTTACAACACTCTTGTTACAACTCCTGTTTACGACTCACTCTTGGTGAGTCACCGCTTCCTTAAATACCTCTACTCGTATTACTAGATATTTCTGGAATATTCTGTAACAAACAAGAAATCGAATGTTCTGTAAGATAGTCAAGATGTCACTAGAATGTTCCATTTACCTCACTATCTGTTTTGGCATGCCTTTTATCTCCGCGCTATGTTTATCTGCTTATGCAGGCTCGTTATCTCCGTGATACACTATCCGCCTTTTATCGTTCCCGCGAACCCTTTTAGCGCGTATGCCGCCTGTCGTAATAATGGATTCGCGACAATGCTAACAGTCTGCTTCGTATATGGAACTTCTTTCTTCGTCACTCTGCGATTAGGAGATGTAATACTCATATATTTCATAAGGAATTTACCTTGTTCTCTTTTATTTAGCATGGAAAGATGATGGCGAAATCCATTTATATCATTAGGTATAAGTCAAATCAGCTGCATCACAGAGCTTATGCCTTTTACTTTTAGGATTTCGTGGAATGCACTCAAGACCACGTGAACATGAAATTGCTGGTGTATGAGCTTTCATTGACTTGGATTATGATTTCCTTTCCTTATTTTTGCAATTTCTACCTCCCGCGCATTCTACGACTGCTACAGTTTCACAATCTGAGCTCTTGTCCATTGAGAATAGTACTGTGCAGTGTCTCAACTAAGAATAAAAATGCCATGTAAATATAACAAAGCTTTCAGAAATGAGTGTGGAATACAAGCGCTAACGCTGCAGCAGTGTACAAAGCTTACAGAAATGATTGAGAATTCCAAGAATCGCAATAGTGAGATGGCAGTCAGTGCCAACACGTGTTTCAGAGAATTGAGGTTGTTACCGCTGGAGCATAAAATCATAACATTGCATCTATCGACCTTTGCTTTAACTGAGCAAGTGCATCTAATGATTTTTTAGAGAAAAAAAACTGCTAATATTCCTTATCTCATACAGAGTACACGAATCGAATTTTGCAAAATCTGATTTCACAGAACGATGCAGAAGGTGAAAATTATTCCGATACTATATATAACTCAATTTCGTAAAATGTTGCATTTATCGAGTTTTGAAAAAAAAAAAGCGCTCCTTAAATGTAAGCCGAAACTGTAAAGTTAAAGAAGTAAACTTTTAATTCATGTAACCAATTCTCTATGCTGGTACAAGATCTTACCACTAAAAGAGTAATGAATATATTTTCTCGATGTGTGTATGTATTTTATTGTAAATATTAATAGGATATTAAGCAATAAAAGTATCAGTTCATTTAATAAATCCAGAAAAGTTTGGTTTATATGACTCTATTCAGATGGAATAAAGAAGACAACCGCAATAACGATGATTTTCTATGATTATTTTCGTAATTATTATTAACAGCATACTAATGCATTAATCAAATTAACAAAAACGGAAACTGGCCAGATTAGAATTGGTAAACAATGATCATGAAACACTGCGAGCTGGGAGTTTCCTTTCGTATTACACTACCGCCAGTTTGCGTACGTAGTGTTGGTATTTTCAGCGATGACATATTTCCAATGTTGGCAACGATCCAGCCATGGCGTCACGCCGGGCAAATTACTAGGCATTCCGTTTGCAGTTTAACCCATAATTAATTTTGTAAATTGTTGCCAATTTGTTACGAAACGATTTGAAGTTTTGAATCGTAATGTATTTGACATCCAAGAGCTGCAGTGTGCTGGGATTCCTGAGCTCATTCATTCCTAAGTGAGTAAACAGTTTATACCGAACCTTTGATTGTCTTTAGGTTATACTGCAATTAAAATTGTAATTAATTTAGTAGGTTGATTGTATATTTTAATAAAAAGATGTTAGAAGTAAGACTTAAAGTTAGGCATTTTTCAAACGTTCATATAAGTTTATGGGATGTTAAAATTTATACGGCAAATTAATTTTTAAAAATATATTAGGTGATTGTAAAGGGAGATGGGTATCAGTTCCGTAAGTATCAGGATCACTTAAGCTTGAGAGACCTAGCGATTTCACGTTAGGTGTACAGTCTTGAGTTAAGAAATGATAGGGGATCATTTGGGTTAGTTACACTGTTTCGGCTACGCTTTCCTGTCGCTTCGCAGTTTCGGCCGGTAGTGAAATATGCGCATTATACCTCGTGAAGGTTACGCCGAGACGGATACATAGCTAATTTGATCAGAATCTGTAAATCTTCGTGTTTCAGAGTTGCTGCTGCTGATATTGGAGGGCTGACTACCAGTGTGCGGTACATCAATACAAATGCTTCACCTCTGTTCGTTAGAGCAACTGCATGTGTGTAGTAAGTATATTGAGTCTTTGTAACCTTAGATTAATGTCGTTTCAGTTCTGTGGCACATGCCTTGGAAAGTTGGAACTAGAATACTAATCAGTCCTATTTTTTTGGCAGAAATGGAACATTAGAAGGAGCAATATGACAAGATATAACCAAATGTAGTTTTGTTAGTTGGGTCTACAGTCAGCAAGTGCTCATGGACATTGAACAGGTCAATGTTATCATCAAATACATACAATTAAATGCACACTGTCAATTTCGTTTTTCCCCATGTATTGGGTAAAATAATTTGAGAGTAAGTTGGGATGATCCCCAGTACCTACTTCATATATCTACTTATAATTGAGCCTCTTTACTGGTTACTAAACATGGACAAATTCTTCCAAATTATATGGGTTTGAATGTATTTTAAGTAATATGAAATGTGCACTCAAGTTGAGCATACATGTTTAATTCAGTCTTTGATGTAATCTGTTATTGATGTGTTCTCTTTTGTTTTTGTGGTTAGACCGCTTGGCTCTCACCAAGGCGGCCCGGGTTCGATCCCAGGTGACCGCAAAGTGAGATTTGTAGTGGACAACACGGCGCTGTGGCGGGTTTTCTCCGAGATCTCCGGTTTCCCCCGCCATCTCATTTCACCGGTGCTCCATCTTCATCTCATGTATCATCAGTGTCATCGCCTGTGGTGCCGTATGTAGTAAAAGCGGGCGTTAAACACTACACATTCATTCATTCATTCTTCTCATGTTTTAGGATGTAATATTTTCTACGCTTTTATCCAATAACACACATTTGCAATCTTTGGGTGGTTCAAGTTGGGTTCTGTTTTCCACTTCCTTTCTCAGATGTTCACTAGTTCCTCGTAAGGTCGTGTGGACAGTAGCAGGTGCTGTGATCTGATATCCTCTATGAATTGTGTTTTCCTCAGAATTTCATATACCAAATGGGATGACACTGGTTTTCCTACTCTTAGTATGTGTTTCATAAACATTGTTTTAACTTTAACAATGGCGCCACTGTTGTCAGGAAGAGTTTCGTTGCTGTGGTTGCTGATAAATTCAGTGTATTTTAAAAATGACTAATTCATTTTTGAAGATTTAATAAAGCTTGCTTATCCGATGGCTAGGAAAAGTACGGTGTTACTGTGGTTGGTACTTAGTGCCATACAATGTGTAACAATGACTTTGCCAACCTCAGAATACAAGAACACAGAATTACAGTAACAGAAGAGAGTATAAGTTTAACAAATGGGAAATGAAAGAAAAATAGCTCATTAAAAAGAAAAACTAGACCTGACCTAAACTAAGCGTATATAAATAAATGTCTTAATGCAAAATATGCAGAGCTAATTTCAGTAGTATAATTTCAATATATTTCCCGCAGCTAAGATCTTCATCTATGTGAAATTCAAGAATCTTTGGGTGGAGTGAATAAAACACTGTTAATGACTCTTCAATATTTTGAATTTTAACTTCCTTTGGAGTAAATAAAAGAGGAGCAAATACCCCCTATAGTTGTATAGTTGGTCAAATGTTTGGTTGTTTGTCATAGCCAAGTGGACATTGTGCTTTCAAACTCAGCCAAATTTATAAGCAGGCTTGTACACGTGGTAAGGCATTGTACTGATATGTGATTACGAACAGTATTGAACATAATGAATCTTTAGTGACACAATCATTTCCTCAAGTTAAACACGATGGTTTACAACTTTCTCAAATAAAACCATAAGTATGAATAAGTGCTGGGTTTGCATGTGAAATTAAATAGAATGTAGTCGGGGACTGCTTTCGCTATATGAAAGCTTATTGAAAACAACATAATTAAATATTGTCTCAAAGTATATCAGTGGGTCTAGGTGTTAAAACTGGAAACTTAAGATAGCAGATTGTGTAAATTTGAATCTCACACACCAGCTTCACCCTGTAATGTTAATGGTTTTGTAGTTTGCATGACTTAACAACTAAGTAAAGAGTGAACTTTTAAATAAAAAAGGGAGAATAAACAATTTTAGTTTTAAAATTCATATTATTATTAACTGAAGCCCTTTCCTCTTTGTCCTAAAAATAATTATATACACTTGAATCACATTTTGTTCTCTATTAAAAGTTAAAATAAGAATCAACTACTTAATACCCATTCCAATATGTTTATGTGTGAAAACCGTGTTAATTCTTCTTGGCATGGAGTGTGTTATTTAATGTGGATTTCTACAAGGAAATCCCACATGTCTTTCTGCGAGGAAATCCCACATGTCTTTCATCTGGTTTGGAATGTAGAAGAATCTCCATTTCTGCCCATGTTTTCATTTGGGTTTAGATCAGGTGACGGAGGATGTGGTATCAGCGAGATATCCTCTTGCCCATCAAACCAATGCTGAACTGTCCTTGTTTTGTGGATGCCATGTTTGTGCTTTTAGGAACAAGATGTTCCAACACAATACCTTTCTCAGTCAAATGCTTTTTTATGTAGTTTATTGTAGTAGTAGTATTGTAGTTAATTTTACACCATACGGACACAGGCAGAGGATGTGATCTACATGTATGCTGGCAACATGGATGTTGGATTTCATGCCGCATATGAACTGCAAAAAGCAACAAACCAACTGGAAGTGTAGGCAAAAGACAACAAACTAGAAATCAATGTAGGAGAAGTCATCAAGATGGTCTTCCACAATTTAGGTCAAGAGGCAGTGAGAAACAATATACCTAGGGGTGGAACCACTAATGGCAGTCAATGCATTTAAGTACTTGGGCTGATTCTGAAAACCGCAGCCAGGTTGTTAGATGAGACACCAAATGCCATAAAAGCCATTTTCTAAATTGCCACTGTAAACAGCAATGACCTTGTTCGATGCAAAAATAGTTGTTATTGCTACATATGAAATAGATATCAGATTGGAAAAGCTAAGTTTAAGAGACCTAGCGATCCTGGAAGCTGTCAAATTACGCTTTCTGAAGGCTGTCCTAAGTGTTCCAAAATACATAAAAATAGCTTGCAAAGGAGCCATTTTTGTAGAAGACTTGCATCTGCCTTCTATGGACAGCTGGAAAAGACTTCTCCAAAAAAGGGAAAGAAAGAGGGAAGCCGTGATGTATAGATCCTGGACAGACATCAATCAAGACCTTAGACATTTTGGAACTTGTTGGTGGTGCATGGATACCACCATAAACTGTGTAGTATTCATCACCCCAATAACAACTGTGTGTAAATTGCATGAACAACTCTGCAACCAGTATCACATTCTAAGTGCAAAAAGTGTGGAAAATCTTTAAAATAATTCTGCACAACTTAGTGACAACATCTTTGTGTAACCTTTTCATTAAGAGATCTCATCATTGATTTCTGAGCACAATTTGTGTGCACTTTTCTCTTATATAATAGCAGCTACAAACAATGAGTTGCAATTTGTGTCTTTAAGTCCAAGAGGAATCAATAAAGTATCTATAGGTTACAATTTCTCCTTTGGCTCTGTGGATAACATTGTTTATATGACTATTCCATGCCATTACGATACCATTGACTACATTTTGGGCTATGGGAAACAATTGAGAAAAACAAGTCACAAGTGGACACATTGAGGAAAGGAGGACTGACTATGTATAAGAGAAGTTCACAGAATGTCCTAGAATGTAATAGTACATTGCTATGATCATCAATGACCTAGACAACTATTTAACTATAATTTAATTACCTATTTTACTTGTCTGTGCACTTGGTGCAGAGTACACTTAGACTGAAATGATAACTTGTTTTGGGAGCTGTTGCTTCCATTTTCAACCTCGAAGACCTGACTCTTGTTGTCTGCTGCTGGTGGTGAACTATGAACTATCAAATTATCGACTGGTGGGATTTCAAAGTTCATTACTTGGTTCTTATTTTTCCATGTTAAGATGTTCTCCCATGTTGTCAATTTGCTTTGGTTAATTACCCCATTTATTAATTTTGGATTTGGGTCAAGATCATTGTTTTCAGACCAAAAATAAAATGCTACTGCTGAATTATCTTCCTGTTTCATTCTGATATTTCTAAAATGCTCTTTGACTCTGGTTTTTAGGTTTTATTTAGTTAGCCCTATGTTGCATTCTTCACAATCCTTACAACTTATTTGGTGTATTCTGATCTATGAGGGTTAAGTGATAAGTCCTGGGCCTCAAAGCATTTTAAATAAGACAAGTGTAGGTTTCATTAAATTGGAGGATTTGGAAAAATGAGCAGTGATTAAGTACTCCCATTTGAAAGGCTTCATACCTAAAGAAATCAAAGAGGAAATGGACAATGCATTGAAAGACTGCGTCTTTATATACAGTGATTAAAAGGTGGGTTACGGAGTTTAAAATGGGATGTATGAGCACTAGTGATGAGCCTCGCTCTGGACACCCTGCCCAGTGGAAGTTACAACTCCAGAGATCATTGAAAAAATTCACAGTTTCGCACTGGAAGACTGCAGATTAAAGTTGTTTGAGATAGTAGAGGCTGTGAACATATCAAAGGAACATGCAGGTAATATTTTAAGTAATGTTTTGGGCTTTTACAAGGTCTTTGCAAGATGGGTGCCATGTTTGACACCTGATCAAAAATTGCAAAGAAAAACTGTTTCCTTTAAGAATTTGGAGCTCTACCAAAAAAGTCCCAGTGAACTTTTGAGACAGCTTGTTACCATGGATGTAACTTGGATATATCACTACACTCCAGAAAGTAAACCACAGCCAAAACAGTGGATTACACCCGGTGAACCCACTCCAGAAAAGGCAAAGTCAATTTTGTCAGCTAACAGGGTTATGGCGAGTGTTCTCTGGGATGCACGGGGAATTACTTTAATTGATTACTTGGGAAAGGGTAAAAGTATCACTGGTGACTGCTACACAAGCTTACTGCAAAGTTTGAGTGATAAGTGAAAAGAAAAAGACCTCATTTGACAAAGAAAAAAAATCTTGTTTCTGTACAACAATTCTCCAGCCCATCATTCAGTCATTGCAATGTGAAAAACGTGCAAATTAAAGTTGGAATTGCTTGAACATCCACCCTATTTGCCAGATCTAGCACCCAGTGGCTTCCACCTGTTCCTGAATATCAAAACATTTCTTAGACGAAGATCTCGCAGCAATGAGGAGATAATTGTAGCAGTAGACAGCTATTTTGAGAACCATATTAAATCACACTACAGAGGTGGTTTAATTAAATTAGAACACCTGTATGGCAAATGTATTAGTCTTTCTGGAGATTATGTTGAGAAATAAAGAAATAAAAAATACTTTTTATCTTGAGACCTGGGAGTTATCATTCGACCCTCGTATTTATTGGTGGGATTTCATCTTTTGTTTTTGAATTTAACAATTTTTATACAAGTATCTATTTGTAGGTGCCAAGATGATAGTTTGCTCTTTAAAGATCAGTTTGAGTTTTTTTTAAAGTTTTTGTGTGGTACATGATTTCACTGAATATGCGGTTGCTTTCTTTTTTTTAGTGAATGTGCTTGCTCCCTTAATGATTTTCTTTAGCTTAGATTTTTTAAATTTTTTCAGATACCAGGCTTTTGTTGTATCCATTTTCTTCTGCTATGGAAGTCGATAATTTGATAAAAAGTTCATAATTCCACCACCAGAGAGAAGGCAGCAGACAACAAGAAGCGATAATCGGATCTTCAAGATTGAAGCAACAGCTTCCGAAACTAGTCCCTTAAAAAATAAAAATATAAGCAATGGAGTGTTAAAAACTGACTAAAAATAGTTTTTTCAATTAATTTGGATGTTACTGTTACTAAATTCCTCCAAATACACAATTGATTAGGCTAACAAGTCTTGAAGGAAAGAAGATTTGAGGGTTTAAGCGTGGTACAAATTGAAAATGGATAAGGTCAAGGTAGGATTAGATCTTTTATTACTGAAAATAAATTGGATGTTAAATTTTTTACAAAATTGCAAGAAAAAAGAGAATTGTGGCCAACATAAGATTTATCAACATGTGTATCAGAAAAAAAGTAGTACCTAAATTCCTCAGAAAAATAGTAAAATTTGCTCAAAATAACAAACCACAAAAGGCAGCACAGAACAAAGTTTTAGAAGTAGAGAAGAATAAACATTACAAAAGTAGAAATACTTGAAATAAAACTGTACCAACTTCATCAAAAACTTACCAAATATGTAGGAATCATAATTTGGGAAAACTTTGGAAAGAATTTGTGAACATTTTAATGTAAAAATTAAGAACAGAACAGCAAAATTAAAAAGTAAACTTGAAAATTTATGCAGAAAAACAAACAATTTAGAAAAGCCAACCAAGAAAACAAAACTTAGCTTAGCATATCAAGCAAATAAATCAACGGTCAATTTAATTAACTTATCCAACCAAACCTTCATAATAACAGAGTTGAATATACTTAACCAAGGCTTTAAAACATGTGTGGACTACTACAAACAAGTAAAAGACCACATAGAAGACATTCAAATTGCTACACAAACATTAAACCAAGAAAAAACATAGTAAAAAACGAATGCTCAAATATTAGACTAGATCAAGAATGAACAGAAAATCAACTTTAATAACCACATCATAAGATCACTTAAAAGTAAACCAGTCATATGCACTTAAACACATACGGGGAATAAACTAGAATTTTGGAGAAAGCAGAATGCACAAAGAGGTTGGAAAACCTATTAAAGGATAATAATTACTAAAAAGTGGAAACCAACTCATTAAATTTCTGCTTTGAATCTACAAATAAAACTTAAAAAGGAAGCAAATTAAGCAATAAAAAATAATTCCACAAAATTAGAGTAGATAATCTAACATTACCAAGAATATATAAAAGTTAAACCAGTGGCACTACAGTCCATATCGAACCAGGGCCTGCCAACCTGACTGTCAGCCTCACACTCACATATGCAAGGTACAGGTGGGCGATCATCCAACGGATACAGGGAGGAGATGTGGTCAGCATCTCGATACCCCCAGCCGGAAAGTTGGCTTTCATAACTAGGGTCACTTACCTATCGCAAGCTCAATTTCCTCACGATGTTGAGTGGGCACCGGTCTTATACCAGGGACTTAAAATATGCACCTCCAGGGTGGGATCAAACCTGGGTACATTCCATGGCAGGGCATGATGTCTCAGCCCACTTTGCCATGGTGCAGGATCCAAGAATATATGGGTTACCGAAAATACATAAAACAGTGAAAGCCATGGGACCTATTACTAATAGCATAAATACCATTGCATATAATTTGGAGAATGGTTATTAAACAAATTCAATAGCTTCCCAAAGTTTGAGAGTGCAAATTTAAACATTTTTTTAGACTTAGCAGAACAAATTAAAGACAAAGTTAGACAAAAATGACACACTTGTTTCATTTGATGTCACATCATTATTCCCAAGAACCAAACAGAAAAATTAGAGACACTTTAAAAAATGGCTAACCACAATAGAAATGGAAACAGTAGAAGCAGAAGAATACTTCTCATCAACAAACGTATGCATTGAACAAAACTTCAACTTCAATGGTAAATATATCAGGCTTATCTATGAGCAATCCGCTTTCACCTTTTTTGGCACATTTATGAATTCATTTGAAACACACACAAATAGTGGCCGTTCTATGGATCTTCAGGGTTTGGTACTGCTATGTTGATATCTTTGCAATAGTTCCAAATAGACATTTAGATGATGCAGAAAACTACTCACTGTGCAGGAAAAACCTATCAAATTCACAATAGAAAAGGAAGTCAATGGTCAACTCTGTTTCTTGGACCTAAATATCATTAGGAATGAAACAAAAGTAAAATTTGGAAGTTACAGGAAGCCAACATAGTCAGAAAATTAAATAAAAAGTCATAGCCATAATCTGATTACACATAAACATGCAATAACAATCTTACTCATACACTAGTCAACATACATATGGACAAAGCAGAATGCTACAAGGAACAAAAAGTCATACTTCAAATAGCAGAAGAAAATGGATATAACAAAATTTTGATATTTAAGAAAATTAAAAACAGCTAAGCTAAAGGAAACCATTAAGTAAGCAACCACTTTCACTAAAGAAAAAGAGAGCAACAACATATTCAGTGGATTCACGTACCCCCCGAAAACTTTTAATAAATTCAAAGCAATCTTTAAAGAACAAAATATCATTTAGCACCTTCAAATAAAGTTATTGTTAAAATTGTTAAATTCAAAAACAAAAGATGAAATCCCACCAATCAATAGATCCAGAATGTACCAAATGAGTGGTAAGGATTGTAAAAATGCTACATAGGGCAAACTAATGGAAACCTAAAAACCAGAATCAAAGAACATTTTAGAAACATCAAACTAAAACAGGAAGATAAGTCAGCAGTAGCGTTTTATTTTTGGAATGAACACCAATATGTTGACCCAAATCCAAAATTATTAAAAGGAGTGATAAATCATAACAAACCGACAACATGGGAGAACATGGAACAATAAGGACTAAGTAATGAACTTTGGAGTCCCACCAGTCGACAATTTGATAAAGTTCATAGTTCCACCACGAGAGAGAAGATAACACAACAGATGATAGTTGCATCTTCAAGGTTGAAAATGGAAGCAACAGCTTCAAAAAATAAAAATGTAAGTTACGGAGGTTAAAAACCAACCTAAATGGTTTTTTTCAGTTAATTTGGATGTCACTTTTGCTAAATTCCTCCAAACACGCATAATTTGAAAAATTTGTGTGTGCAGAGAGACATGAATTAATAAAGCTTTTTAATTTTTTTTCTTAAGCATGCATATGAAGAGTGTTACATTAGAGATCTTGCAGATCAGTAATTTTATGGTTATCCTTAATTATAAATTGAGACTTTGTGATAGTATAATTTTCACTGGGTAGCATACTTTTATTCATTTTTCAGATGTTTGATATGGATGAATTTATACCTTTATAACGTAACTGGTATTTATTTTCTAAACTAGTGCAGAACCACTAAAGAAAAAGAAGAGAATTGATCCAGCCATAATAAAACAAAGGGAAGAACGGAGAAAAAAGAAACTGGAGAAGCAAATCCGACGTTTAGAGAAAAATGCAAGACAGTTGAAACCTATTGATGAACTGGAGATACCACTCTCACTTGTGCATGAGAGAGAGTAAGTATGAGTTGTTTTGAAGGTGTTTTATGTTCAAATAAAATACGTGTTGAATTATAATCATCTATAGTACTACAGTCCAGAAGGGCCAAAACTTGCTAATCCAACAGATGTTAGGCAAAGGAGGCTACCATCCAACAAGCACAGGAGGTAGTGTGGCCAGCATTTTCCCCAGATGAAAAGTTGATTTTTGAAATCCACAGAATAATATCATTTGTAGCTCCTTAAATCTCTCAGATACTGAGTACAATGTGCTGTCAACAAAACTTCAGTAATAAATTGTAAATAAAAGATGACGTTTAAAATTTTAAGTTTGTTTATTCAGAATTTTTAAATTTAAGAATTTATACAGAGTGTCTCAAATTGATGTATACACTCTTTGAACTGTTATTTCTCTGCAACAAAATGAGACAGAAATACAATTTTTGTTGAGTTTTATTTCTTAAGTCTGTAAATGTTCAGAATGTCTGGAAAATCTGTATACTGTACTTATTTTGTATAGTATATAGAGGCCAGTTATTAAAACTTTGTTAAAATTCATCGATTATTGTAGTATGGCACTTATTTACAAGTATGCAAGTATTTGAAGTAAAAGCAAGTGAGAGCTTACATAGCATAATGAAAGGTTTGATTTGGTGCAGTAAAACAGCATGGATTGTGGACTTTCTTAATTATGTTTACTATATTTGCTATTGTACTGGTCGCCAATCTAGAAAGTGATAGACATTTCGTATGGAGAGAGAGGCGACGTTGCCGCTTATTGCTGCCACGTGGAGAGCGCGATAGGATTACACGTGCAAAGGTGATTCAGTTGCGACTCCAATGGGTATTTTGTTATTATTTATTATTATTATTTATAATACTGTACACAAAGACAATAGTACAATCGTGGATCTACAGGCAAACGCTAGAACATGCAAGAACACATCAATGTAAAGATCATCGTAACAAAAGAGGCATACTTGTGACATTTTTATGCTTATTGAAGTGGGAAAGTGCCGCTTACATAATATTTTCTGGGAGTTTCTAATTTATAACCCAATGTCTAACTTTCTTCTTTAAAATGCCTTTCTTTCCCAATCTTAACCTTAATGCCCTTACTGATACCTACAGCACGCGAAGTCTTATCAAGCACCTAGACTCCCCTTTCAATTTCTCCTCATCAAAGTATTCTCTCACAGAGCGTATTATTTCCCGTGTATGTCCTTTAATTGGAATACCTTTACCAAATATAGTTTTATTTGGTTCCCAAGCACATTCAGGTTTTCGCTTGTCACTATATTTAGATATAATTAAACATTCATTAAACGTAATTGCAAATGATCACAACACGCACACAGATACACGGACTCAGGCACACGTAAACCAAGGCAAATTGCCACAAATAAAATGCAAAGTAACTTGCCGTACAGGATCTCTAACTGTTGCATACATGAGGGAATTCTGTTTACGCAGCGTTATCAGAAGAGAAACAAAGGCCAAGGTATTGTGTTTACTGCAGAGTTTGCATAGCTCGCTTGATAAGCACGTGTTAGAATATCAGCAACCAAGGTTTAGTGTCTAGCGTCATGGAAACGTCTCGACTCTAATTGGTCCTTCTAATAGTTACTATGACAACCGTTATGACGTACTCATCCCCTCCCATTTATTTACAGCGCTTTTCCATGTGGTTACTGTCAATCACATTCTAGTTTGCCGACCAGTATAATTGAACATTGGTTATGTTTATACTACCTCACTTATGTAAACATATGTTCAATTAATAGTGTGATTGACCTCACTGTTCAGAAACTTCCCATTATTATTGAAATATAACTTTTTAGTTTCAGTGGTATACCTGCTATCCTTCTGAAACTTCAGTCAAAGTATGAAACTGAGAAAGGGTAATTTAGGTTCTTTGCCTTAAAAATCTTTTCTAATACTGCTCTTTATACCGTGCAAAGACTTAATTGCAGATCATTAACACCTGAATACCACAAAAACATATATACATCTTATATTATTATACTAACCTAAATTTCTTCATTAAATATCTTACACAAAATATTAAAGGGCAGACTAGTGCTTTATTCTATAAATGGGATGCAAGTATTTCTTTCAATATTAAACATTATGTTAATATAAGGTTAATATGAGGTTTTGCTCATAGGACTACCTACTAAGCTAGTGTTAGAATTACAATTATTGTAATGTTTATTTATATAGACAACGCAAGAGGAGAGTGGCGCCTTCATCAAAAGAAGAACTAGAACAAAGAGTGTTGTTACTCAAACAGTGGACAGCTTACAAGACAAAGCAGGCTGTGTATAATGCCCAACAAATAGACAGAATGTTGCAAGCTCAGCAGAAGGCCCTTGATGAGCTGCGCAGTGAATGTGAAGATCTTTACCAAGAGGCACTTCAGGTAACTTTCCTTCTTATAGCTAAGTTAAATATCCATTTATTATGCATTTAACTAATGGCATTACTTCCGACAAAATAATAGTTCTTAATGAATAAGGACTATGATACAATGAAGCACAAAATTAATATAATTTTGAGAGTTGAACTAGTACTCCATGTTCCATATATAGCCAATGTTTACCTAGAACACATTTCGTTAGGACCTTCCTAACACCCTGAGCTAATTTGACAGTTGAATTTTGATTTGGTGAATTCCTCGGAGGTGATAGGGGTTTTCTCTTGGTATCAATTTCGACACCACTTTAAAGAGAACGCAAACTTCAAGTTCATCAAGGTACCAACAGAGGTATCACCTCCAAGGAGTTCACAAATTAAAATTTAACAGTTGAAATTAGCTGTGGATATTAGAAAGGTCCTAATGAAATGCATTCTAGGTAAACACTAGCAATATATGCAGCATGGTGAACTAGTTCAACTCAAAATTATATTAAAATAATAGGTTTTAATATATGTTAGAATCTTCAAAATGTACACACATGTATACAAGCTCTTGGATACAATATAAAATAAAAGGACTGTCACATCTTCCAGTTCTTTGGTTAGACAGTGCTGCCACACACTCCCCTCCCCAGTGACGACATCTAAATACAAGGATAGGTCACTTGTCTACCACACCTTACAGATTTGAATTAAGGTTTTGATATCATCCTGCACAATGCTTGGGGTGTGATCTGAGTTTTGATGTAGTTGTCTGGGGCATCATTGAGACATCCTTTGGTCCAGCTGGAGAATGCTGACATAGGAGGATGCAAGCTAGTTTTTTCCAATCTGCTGAGATGGTTTCTTTACCAGCTGGAGTTTCCATATTAAAATGTTTCTCCATACAGGACAGGGCACAATAATGGCCATCGTACACTGGTTGCAATGGTTTTCTATGTGCATCATGTCTGACAGAAACATGGAAACACTTCATCAGTTTTCTGGGTGTATGAAAATCTTCTTGCTGTTGTGGCATTCTACCTGCACTGATAAAGAGTGCAATATTTTCTTTCAGTTCATAAAGATTGAATATTCTGAATCTTCAGCTTGGTTTCAAAGAAGTCTGTGGGAAGGTTGGTTGGTAAGCCATAGGTTGTTTCATCTGGAGTTGTACTGTAATTGGGGTTATGTAAGATCTGTCCTAGAAGTAGCAAAGGAAGTTTATGAATCCAGTCAGATGTAAGTTGAGTCTTCAAGGAGGCTTTTAATTGGAGATGCCAGTGCACAGTCATACGGTTAGCTGCTAGAGGTATGCTGTTTTTTTTTTATATATATGTGAAGTTCCAGAATTTGATTTAGGCATCTAAAGAATTTCAGATCTAAATGACCTAACTGTTGATGGGCACTTACTCACCCACCCATCCACCCAGTTTGCAATTGAACTGGCAACCATGGTTAGTGGTGATCAGTTGAACTCTCCAAAATGAGTAATCCATGTATATAAAATTGTGGTTGCAATGGTTTTTGTGAAAATTTCTTGTACTGGTGCACTGCTTCTGGTCATTGTGAAAAGCAATTCATCATAATCACTGAATAAACATAACCTTGAGAAAGAGGAAGTTGAGAATTAATATCAAGGTTTATATGGCTAAAACGTGCTCTTACAGGCAGATACTAGCCTATGCTACTGTTTTATGTCACTAGACTTTGGAGCATTGACCTGGCATTTAATTTACTGAAAACAGTCTTTTGTTCAGTAATGCAAATTTTGATAGTGTTTTGTCTTCGTTTATATTTGTGTTATATCCAGTGATTCATTTGTGATTATAACATTTAATAAATATCCTGATGATGGAAGAGATGCACACTCTCAAAATGTGGATTTCTAATCGTCTTTTCACCTGGCTTGCTTTCCAAGAAGAACTTGAGCAGGGAATACATGATAATGCCCACAGTTTGATGTCCTTTTTTTAGATCAGGTCAGTAGATTCTTTTAACTCTTAGGTGAAACAGATTGGGCAGGTATTCGAAAATAGTCTGATGAAGTTTTGAAGGAACAAATGCTCTGAGCTTTTCATTTGAAGAGTCACAGTCCAATCTAAGGATGTTGGCTAATGTGATTAATTTAAATTGCAATAAACAATTTATTGAATTGGCTCATCTGAAGACTAGACCTTTGTGATTTCCTCTATGGTGATGTTTTCTAGAATTTGACTGAATTAGATCCTATAGCAAGCAGTAATAGCAACATTATTCTCTCTTTCCACGTGCCATTATGTCAGTGGTGAATTGCCCTATAAAGCCAAGATGTCGGAGTTGACAATGGGTTGTGATCTGTATAAATAGAGAAAATTCTACCTTTGAGCATGTATTGGAAGTAATTAATTGCAGAATACGTGGATAGAAGTTCTGTCATATTAGAATGTTGCTTAGTTTCTTTGAGAAAAATGCTAAAGGTGTCAATGTATATTTCTGAACCTGAAGAAGTTAAGTATCCATAGCAACATCAGAAACATCTACCATTAAAACTAGGGTAGTTTGGAGGTGGATGAGCCAAAAGTATAAGTTGATAAGACTTTTTTGGGATCACTGAAAGATTTTAAAAGATTATCAGTCCATGTGATCTTCCTTTTTTCACTCTTGCTTGCAGTGCAAGTTAAATCAAAGGGAGGGAATTGCAAAGTGGTGGTATGTGGGAGTGCTTGCCGACAAATTGATTAGCCCAAGGGAATGTTCAAAGATTTTGGATTGTTTCTGGCACTGGGTAATCAGTGATGGACTGCTCTCATTCTTATAATAAACATATTCCTCTCTCATATACCAAGTAACTTAAAAATGTCATTTCTGAAGGAAAAACATTTACTGATATTGATGTTGATGTTCAACTGGTTCAAGTGCTTAAAACAATTGAAGGTGATGTTTATACTTCTCATCTGCCAGTACAACCAAGATGCAAGTATAATAATACACAAAGCAAAGTAATGCAACATGAATCAGTGTATCTATCTTTGGAATGACTGCTGCATTTTTAAGACAAAAAGAGAGGCATAGAAATTAAATGTCCAAATAGCGTAATCACTGCTGTTTTAGGCAATAATCAGACAATAGACTATGATGTGATGATAGGCACTGACTAAATCAATTTTGGAAAATATTATCTTGTGTTCTACCTGACTATTGAAGTCTAGAATGTTTGATATGGGATATAAGTAAGGCTCTGTTATGTTATTTGAATATGCTGTAATTGTCACAAGGCTGCCAGTATCCATCCTTCCTGGGTATGCATAATACTCTTACAAGCTGATCCTTCAAAATAATCCCACAGGGCTTCCATACAACTTTGCTAGTGATGAGAAAGGTACTGAATACTGTCAACTGTGTATGAAGCATCAATGTGTGCCACCTATCGTTGATGTGCTATTATGATGTCCTCCATGTTTGCAAACCACTTCCCATCTTCATTTTTGGAATGAGATCATAGTCGCATGGACTGAGATTACGAGAGTACGGAGGGTGTTCCAAGATCTCCCCCAATGCTAAAGAAGGTTCTGGACACAGGCTGCAGTATGATTTGTTGCATTATCATGGAGGATTATTGTACTGTTTAGAAGCTCTGTACACTTCCTCTGCAGGGGAAGCAGAGTGTGCAGCAAGAATGATGTAATACGCAGCAGTGACAGTTCAATCCTCACAAACAGGATGACACAGAATATAACTTGGCTGTCATAAGTCAAAATGAGTATGACCTTCATGGGTGTTGGATTCTGTCAAAACTTGTGTTTTTTGTGATGAACTATGATGATCCATTCATTTGAATGTCTAGTTCTGGTTCATACCTTATACCCACGTTTCATCAGTTCCAATAATATAATTCAAAATCCTGTTTCCTTCATGCTGGAATTGCTCCAGTTTGATATGGCATGTCTCATTTCAAGTCTATTTTTGCATGTCAGTTAAAACATGTTGCACCTACTTTGCACAAACCTTGCACACTTTAAGTCATTCTGACTTTCATTTCACACACTTTACAGAACAATACAATTCCACCAGTAAATCATATGTTTCCGCCAAACTCTGAAACATGCTGTTTCAAACGGGACGCAGTTCACTGATTTTGTTTCCGCATCTCAATTCCACAGCACAACAGATTTACATACCTCACAAACTACTGTCTTACTGCGACACTTCTAGCTTCTGAAATCTTGACTGATGCAATCCACACATATTGCATGATGTAATTGGCAATTCCTCAAATTGATGCATCATGAATTCAACAGCACTGTTAGGATACTGACCTGTATTAATTACATGATTACCACATTTACAAAGTTTCTATTTTTTAAAAGATGATGTTATAAATGAACTTTTAACCACAGATTATTTTAAAACACCTGAAAAAGCCAATGGGTCAAGGTCAGGTAGGTCGGCCACGGGAATCGAACCCGAGCCTACTGAATGCGGGCTACAGATGAAAATGTCCAATAAATTTGTGAAAAAGAAAGAAAATGGCTGGAAAGTGCATCTAAATGTTTAAAAATGACTGTATTAAAATATGGAAAAAATGCATTTTGATGACCAATAAAAACCACATATTATTTATTATCCAAAAGAAGTAACTCTATTTTACCAGTAAGGTATGTTAGGGTTCTAGTTACAAAAACACATAAATACAAAGATCAAAATACCAGAACATGATATAATTATAACGTTTTAAAAATTTGGCCAATAAAGTGCTCAAAGGCTGAAGTGCAACATTTTTTATGGAATACATTAAACAGCGGTGTTTGAAGATCTGTATTACAACATGAAAGATGTTGAATAAGATTATATCTCTTTTTGGAATGAAGATCACATCTAAATATTAAGTGTTCAACACTTTCATCAACACTTTCACATTTACAGAGGTATCCATCAGGAGAGTCTATATGGAATCTTCGAAAGTAAGTTTTAAATTTCCCATGTCCAGTAGCAAACTGGATCAAAATAGAATTAGGTGAAAAGTACTTGCAGTTTACACGATTATTAACAGTAGCAAAAAATAAATTTTGAATGATTTGTCCTCTATCGCTATTTATCCAAGTGCTGTTCCACATTTCATTTTTTTTTTTTTTTTTAACAAATGTGATTGAAGTCTCTTTAAAACTGAATTCCTTTTGGGATAATGCGTAACGTTTAGCAATTTCATCTGCCTTCTCATTTCCATGTATACCCGTATGACCTGTAACGCATGTGATAAACACGTGGTTGGTGTTTGTTATAATATTGTTCCTTATTTTTGTAGCAAGTGAATATGTAGTATATTTATCTCCAATAGCACTGACAGATGCCTAGGAGGAATATAGAGCAATTAGGTGTAAGTCTGTATCCTCTATAAAGCAACTCCACATTGTTTTTATCAAACACCAAAAAAGCGCATCCCACACAAGCTGGATTCTCTGGATGATCAGAATATCGCTAGCCATCTGTGTAGATGCTGTAGTCATGTGTTTGCAGTTATTCTCGCTGACAATGTTGTGAAATACAGCAGGATGTCCAGCCTCCAAGAAATGAGATCTCTGATGAAAGTCGAATTCAGGAACTTGTAGGGAACCTTGATAAACTTTCTTTATGTTATATATCTTTGCACTAAAGTTTGCCGATAAATATAAAAGTTCAATGCCTGCGATTAGAAGTGCAATATCTGTGGAAATCGTTCTATACCCCTTGATGATTCTGAGTACAAATCCCCTTTGTATATGGTTGAGTTTTCATTGCACCCAGCATTTATTTAGTACATCTTGGAATACTGCCAAGCGTATGGTAAAAGATGTTTGATAGCTTCAATGTATAACGTCTTCATCGCTGAAGAGTTGAGACCCCATGTGGGATGTGATGCAATTGACAAACCATTGAGAAGTCTACTGGTTTTTATTTGCACATGGTTGAAGTGTTCTCTAAATGTTAATTTGGGATCTAAAATTACTCCAAGGTAAGACAATTTCTTCACTAAATTGATTCTCTGTCTGTTAAGATGAATTACTGGTTCCTCTTTCACCTTTCTTTTACTGACTACCATTGCAATTGTTTTTGTTGGATTAAAAGAGAGTTAATTATCTACTCCCCACTGGAAAAGTTGTTGTAATGCTCTGTTTGCCATTGTAGATAAACCATTGATTGTTTTATCCTTCACCAACAGAAGCGCGTCATCTTCATATGCTATAATATCGTAGTTTGGCGGTAAATTTATGCTTAAAAGATCATCATAATATGTTCCAAAGACCCGGACTGCAGGAAGATCCTTGAGGACAGCCTTTGGTAATAGATTTTTCTATTGTAGATCCACAGAAGGACAGTTGTGCAGCGTTTCTTCTTTAATTGTAAAAGTATTCCAGGCCACCATGCATTATTGAAAGCACCAATTATATCATGAGATAACAAGCACGCCATACATTTTCTGTCTGAATGTATGTTTTATCCATTCTGTAACTTGTAACACTGCATCCTCGGTTGACTTGCCTTGGACGAATCCATTCTGATTTTCATTTAATAGTTCATTACTTTGAAGGTCATACATAATTCTATGAATCACCAGTTTTTCTAATATTTTCTCCATAACTGACAACAGACAAATTGGCCAAAATGAATTAATTATGGGGTTTTGTAGATCATATTTCTTCGGGATTATTTTAACAACAGCCATTTTCCATGTTTCTGGAAACACGGTTAATTCTAGACATTTACTGTGTACAGTGACAAAGAATTGCAGTAAAGCAAAATGAATATGATGCACTATTAATATAATTTTGAGTCGAACTAATACTCAATGCTCCATTTATTGCTAGTATTTACCTAGAACACGTTTCGTTAGGATCTTCTTAACATCATCAGCTGTTGTCGACTAATGAACGTTGGTTTGGTGAACTCATTGGAGGCGACAGGTGCGTCTCTGTCGGTATCTTGATGAACTTGAAGTTTGGGTTTTCATCAAAGGTAGTGTTGAAATTAAACAATTTCTTTCATATTTCTTTATGAAGATTTTCTCCCACGTGGTTAATGCAGCTGGACCTTGGGCACTTTTTAATAAGTGGATTTCTTGTTCTATATCATGATTATCATTCCAAAAATGATACGCTGATTTATCTATATAATACAAAACTAAACAAGCTACTGATCTGTAACTATGGATACAAGCTAGTCTATAGTTAAACTATATGATGCTATCCATCAAACTGGCCCAGTGGGACCATCTCTAGTGAGGCCTGGGACTTATCAGCTGATCCTCGTACAAGAAATGGAGACAGAGGATTTTCCATGGTTAGGTCAGATGTAATGCTTGTTTGTTTGTGAAACTGAGAGAGTTTTGTTGGGTACAAAAATCTGGTAATTTTCCGTTTCTTCTTGTGGTTTCCTAGTCCATTAGCCATTGTCTTAAGAGCATCAAGGGTTTTTGTTAGGTATACTGGATAAGAGAAAACTGAGGTCAAATGAAACCATAGAGTATTCTGGGTTGATTTTAATATCTTTCAGCGTTTCACTACAACAAAAGAGTTTATGTTTCTGCTTTGGTGATGGTATGAAGCCAGTAGTAAATTGTAGAGACTCTCCCACTAATTGACAGAATGGCTGGTTACAAATTTAGTTCTTTTATTTTTCCCAAGTTCTGTTTCTGACTGGGGCAGAACATTTTTAATTAGAATGGTGGCCTATCCTCCACAAAATTGGAAGCGTGAATGTGTCTAATTCTAAGAGGAATGAAAAAAAGATGTTAGAAAACCCCAGTACAGCAAGTTACGTCACCATTATTTATTGCTCAAGTCAAAGCCTCCAGCATGATCACAGAATTTAAAGGGGCTATGAAAATAAAACAATGGGGAAAAAAAAAAACTCGAGCTGCAATAAATATATTAACATATTCATCCAGTATTCTAAAATGTCTGTTCCAGGAAAAATTTTGAAATGCTTTGATTTGCTTAAAAAATTAATTTGCACTTGATTTGGGTCAGAAACAACCCACTCTACATTATATTTTGTTATGATTCATATTGTGACTTTGTCCTGTTTTTAAAGTGTCATTCAACCTGTATTATGGTTTTCAGCGAGACTTGACTTAGCTTACTCTGTCACTTCACTAATGTGATTAGGGTTAGGATTATTATCGAGGAGATTCAGCACCAAAACATAGTACCTAAGTCCCAAGTGGATCATCCCTGGGAGGAAGGATGAGGCAAGAGGAGACAGGGCTGTCAACCCAAGGAGTTACGATAGTGTATAGGGCAGAGTCCCTACAATTGAGTAGTTGAAAACTCCCTGGCAGGCCACAACCACATCCCAGCTGCCATGGTCCAGAAATGGCCCACCAGATTGGCCCGGAGACCGTCCTACCAAGGGAGGAAGTGTGTACCAGGAGCATATCATCTTGGTATGCAATGCCGAGACTCCTGCCGATACTTCTACCCTGAAAGAGACCATCAGATGAGAGGTGATATGCAATTGAGATTAAATGGAGTGTCAGGAAATTTGGGGGACGTAATTGATCTACCCAGTATTCCCCTGGCAACCTGAAAAAAAAAGTTGTGGGTTAGATGGGTCAGCCACGGAAATTGAACCTGGTCCTCCTGAATGCAGGCCACACATGAAAGTGCCTAAGCCATCCTGCTTGGTTCAGTAATGTAAACTAGTTACACTTCCGTGTTACTTCACTTTTTCATTTTCACTTTCTTCTGCAACGTGGCAGTGTAACAAAATCTTCAGACTATTCACTCTCTGGAGAGTCATACACAGGATGACTCTACTCCCTTACAGTAATAACCTCATTGTATATCACCAGTCATCACAGTCTTATTCGGAGAACAGCAATTTTCATCATAGCAGAAATGCATTTACTGACTTGCTGACTGCCTCACTCACTAACTTACTTGACTCACTTTGAGAGACTCACTAACTACCAGATTCACTTGTTTTGCTTGAACACAGGCTTACATTGGAAGTTTCCAGAACATCCAGGATTGAAGAACATCCAAAATGTTCTAGTTATCTGTGATAGTGCTTATGTTAATGCTAGGTGTACATGCTGTTTATCTGTTTACAGTTCTGACTGACCAACAGTGATCTGATAATTCTTGGCATAGCTGCTACATAGCAATATCTTTTCTGATGTTATAATATTTATTCAAAATTGATGCACATTGCAGTAAATAAAGTTCTAGTGGTTACTGTATAATGTGTGTTTCTATCTTTGGATGCAAGAACCTCAAAAGGTTGCAGATATCATCAACACATCTTGCATGGCTTTGGCTTGGTGTGAATATGAGAATTTGCTTTCCATATCATACGTTGCTTATAAAAGTAAGTTTTTGGTAGAGAAGAGAAACTGTTGTAGTCTGAGTTTTCTGAAATATTAAAAATGGTTATATATTGATAGGGCTTCACATTTCAGTGGCAGTCTAATAGGTGAATAGCTCTATAACTGAAAAAGGTGTTTTAATGTTGTGATAGGTTTTGGTTGTCTGGCTGGCTAGCTTTGAATGTGAGATTCATAGTTATTCAGGGTTATTTACATTGTATTATTCAAATAATAGCTCAAAGTTTTAACTAGATTGTCATTTATTCATCAAATGATACCTTATGTATTTGTGATAAAGTTAAATATTTTCTCAGCAATATATGTACAAGACTTTAAAACAATATAATTATTTGTGCTTTTAATTGTTGTATTGATGTTCAAATATGATTACATTTCTTACAATATTCTTTTATTTATTATCTCCCCGTAAAACAAAATCTCAGTAAAACTCAATTTTTATTTTTATTAATTCATTTCTGTTTTTATAGAAGTGTAATTACTATAACATTTATTGATGCTACTTGTGCTGCATAATAAACTTTTATATTGAGTCTGTGTTATGATTTACTATTAAGGAGTGAAGATACTTAACATCTTTAAGTGGGAGTAATTATTCATATTTTAAGTCGTTGCTTAGTAAACTTAGATACTGTTCATGACAGTATAAATTGTTCTTGATGCAATTATATTTGCAAAGGGTTAATTAATTGCATTTGGGGTTTCATTCCCACAAGTATTTTGTTTCTTACTCATGTTACTTTCAGTTCCATTCTATCACTCTAAGAAAATCACACTTTCACAGTATTCTTGAAATTCATCATCATGCTTTTGTATTGGCTTACATACTGATTCCTTCAGTGTTACATTTGCATGTCTCGAAAAGCCTGTTGCTTTCCCAATTCTCTTCCTATGTTGTTTCTCATCCAATCAATTGTCTGTATCTCCTTACATGTTTATATTGTATATTTTTTATTACAAGTTGTTAATTAATAGTTAGAATTTAAACTCTTTTTGATCTTTGAGATTTTGTTTCACAAAGTTTTTTTCACAGTTTCTAATATTTCTTTTATTTATCAATGTGGCTACATTCATTCTTTAAGTAATTTTTGTATTTTTCTTCTTGCATGCATTCTGCTGGAAACAGGCTGAGGGGCAGCCTGAAGTGTGCCATGCATGTACCTGCCCTATACTGGGTTCGGCCATGAAGTGACATTACAGGGGGCAGGTGAAAAGACGTAGGGGGAAAGAAAGGAGGTATCATTTTTTGCTCCTTAGCAGTTGCAGCCTCTCGTGCAATGGTGCTTGTGCACCACTGATGGATTAGATTTTTCAAATACGTGATTTAATATTGAAGTCCATATAAATTCTTGGGTGAATTGGAGTTCTGTTTTAGGGAAGTTTTATGTGCTTTGTGGTTACCAGTTTTGCCAGCAAGCCATGCAAGGAAGCCAATATTGCCTTAGATGGCATTCTCTGGGACAATAATCCACAAGAGAACGAACCAGTGTACTCTGATGGTGTGGCTGTCAGTTGTAAAATGTTGCAACCTGGCACCTTATTTTGTCTTCCACATATAGGAGAGATGAGGCTTCATGAAGTGGTCTCTTGGGGAAGCTTCGGAAGATGACTTGAAGGCATCTCTGCACGCATTGAAGTTGCAGCAACTTAGAACTTGCAGCCGTGACCCAGATTTCACAGGCATAACGCAGTGAAGGGATCACGAGTGCTCAAAAAAGATGTTTCTTCAAAGAAACTGACTTCCCGGACTGCAACATGGAGTACAACAAGGCCGAAGTTATGCATGCTGTTGTGAGAGATCCAGAATGTGCTCCTGAAAGTTAAGGCTTTTATCCAGCTTCACACCCAAGTATAGGATGGAATTTGTCCACCCTATCCTTAGCCTAGAAAATGTAAAAGTGGGAAAATTGGCGGGAAAGCTTGCTGAATTGGATGGCTTGGATTTTCTCTGAGTTGATGGGCAATTGCCAACACCTGCACTATTCCTGGAGGAGGCAAAGATGTCTGTGTAGGGTTGAAGGTTCTGCATGGGTGTTGTCATAAGCATATACGCTGGTCCATCATTCCAACCACATTCCAGAATGCTAACCTGAACGAGGTACTAGACATAGTTCGATCCACCATTCTAGGCTGACTGGATGACGGTGGCCAATATAGCCCCACCCTGGCAGTCACCATTCAGTTGGCCGGATCAAAGGAAGAGAGGAACCTAACCAACAGTTCACAGAGATGCTGGCCATGATTTTGCGGCATTTACTGAGACCATCCCAGCAAGTCTGAGAATTGTATGGCAGGAGGAGGGGCAGAGGTGTGACAGGATGCCAGCTTACCATTGTCCTTATTATCCCTCAGCTGTCGAGCAGATTTAGAGATACTGTGCCCACCCAAAGTCTCAGAATCCAAGTCTGGCTTCCTGGCAACATGCCATCTCTTTACTCTGTGCGCTAAAGCTTTTTTTGTATCACAGGGTAGAAGGTTGTTACCCCATGATATTGCAGGTGCACCCGCGGGTCTTCGTGATATCTTGGCCAAGGTGGGAGCATAGCATGTATGCTGCTTTTGGTGCTGTGGTGTATTGGTAGGGGGCTGACCTTCCTGGATGTTGAGTGACAGGCCTGATTTCCTGCCTTGTTTGTTGTGGAGCTGGCTGTTGTTGCTTCCCTAGAGGCGATGATGACCTTTCTTGTTGGGCAGCCTCCATAGCACATCATGTGATCTCCCTTAGAGTTTGCAGCATGGGCACCTCCATCATGGCATGGAGGCAGTCCTATTTTAGGTGGGTGCCACAGCACCTTAAGCAGCGCTACTCATTGCCTCGCTCCACCACTACAAGGAATAGGGGGAGGGTTTCTTTACTCCTTGGCAATCAGGAGCGGTCTGGGTGAGCTGCTTTACCATTCTAAGGGAGATGCTGTGGCAGGTGTGGTCTATCCGGATGTCATCATTGGATGTTCTGCAGGCATCCTGCAGATAACCCTGCAAATATCACAGGCCTTAACCAAGCCGAAGATAGAGTGGGTGATCATCATCATCATCATCATCATCATCATCATCATCATCATCATCATCCTCCTTTCCTTTTGACATGATGCATTTGGGAAAGACATAAGTTCTAGAGTGGGTAAAATTCTGGAATGTGGTATAGAGGCTGTCATTAAGAAAGAGAATTTGGAAAAAGCATCAAAATTGATGGAATTAAGGTAATTGCAAAATAGGAATGAGCATAAGGCGGAGCTAGGCATGGTTGGTCAATTGCTGACTAGCCAGTGAGGAGAGTGTGACATTGTATGGTTCAACAAGCGTACTGCCCCGTTTTGCTGAACTCTATGGTTAATTTCTTTGCGCACTCAAAAGATACTTATTACAGAATTATTTTGTTCTCATGTCATAGAGATATTTTTTCTGAGGGTGACTCCAAACCCCATGTTCGTAGCACCTGACTACAAAGAAAAGAATTAGTAACAGTCTATGAAGAAAATTAGACACGTGCTGATGCATTTTGTAACTTTGTCAGTAAAGTGGTGATTTTTTTAAGAGTGCAGGTGTGCTTTTCAAAGTTAGTAAATATGTTGCTTATCAAGCCCAGTAGTAGTGTGCCTGGTAGTGACTGTGAGACAACTCGTAAGATGTTATATACATAAGTAGGCTATAAATATTATTTTTCATGTGTATTCCTTTTTCAAACAGTTGTCAATTAAAACATTTTCGAAAGTACAAATTTTGCTCAGTCAAGAATTAATGGCATAAGCTTGTCACAAGAGTGCTCAGTCTCTGACAAACATTGTTAAAGGCAAGCAGTTCATCAAATTAGAAGTTCCTATATTTAGATATCCTGGAAAATATTGAGCAGCTAAAAAAGTGTTACCAGATGATTCTCTAAAGTAAAGTGTGTTTTACATAGAAGAATGTATGATTTGTATGACAAGAGTGAATATCCAACTGCCAAAAGGCTGACCAAGTTAATGAGGGAGAAAATAGATTATATGGGTTCTATACCTTCTATGTATAATATTCTGAAATCTCTTTGGTTGAAATATTGGAGAACCAATGATGGTCACACATTTCTGCTTGAAAGAAGCAATATTGTTAGTGCAAGACTAAAATTTCTGGGCATAATGTACAACTTTAGAAGTACAGGTGATTAATGGTGTAAAAGTGCTTCACAAATACACATTGATATCTTCTGTATTTATTAAGTATTTTAATGATACAAAAATTGGTTTAAAGTCTGTTACAGGCAGTATATAATTATGGCATCATTAAAGTAGAGACTATATTCACAAATCATTAAAGTGTCACTATTTTATTTCATTGTAACGAATGCCATTCTTTTGTCAAACACATCTGAGTCACTCAAAGTATAAAATTGAAAGAAGCGTAGAGACAGTGAAGCACAACTTAGCACAAAAGTGAATTGAGAAGATATTGACATACTGCTTCACTCACATTGTTTTTTCACAGGACATGTTTCAAGAGCTTTTGCTCTTATCAGTTGGCACTCGACTTCCAGCGGAAGATAAGAGCAAAAGCTCTTGCAACATGTCCTGTGAAAAAAACAGTGTGAGTGAAGCAGTATGTCAATATCTTCTCGTTTCACTTTTGTGCTACATGTGAGTCATTTTGTTTTGTGTGCATATGAACGATAGCTGTGTAAGCTAACTGTTCTCTGGTTTAAGGTTTTAAGGTTCAGTTTATGCTACCACATGATAATTATTGTATATATTCTCACACACATGCTGAAATATTAGACAAACTTCTCTGTCAGCATCTGTATGCATATCTCAGATCACTTGCTAAGTGGATTTGGTGAGACAAGGACAGACATATCTGCCATCTCTGTTGCCCGCTCACTGTGGAACTGACAACCCCAAGAGTGTAGGATCACCATATTGGTTGAACCCATGTTCACTGCTATTTTATAGCTACTCTAATAGTGATAAGAGCATGGGCAGGATTGGGAGTAAACAGAGAGGGAAACTGAAAAATAGCGATGGTTTGACAAGGAATGTGCATCAGCAAAAACAGGTGGCTATAGGGTTACATAGATGTAGTACAAAAATAAAATGATAGGCAACATATCCTAATAAAAGTGGATGTAAATATTTTGTATAGAAAAAGATGAAATTGTGGCAGGATAAAATAAGAAAAATGGTAAAGGATGCTGTAGAGGGGGCGGGGAAAGAAAATGTGGAGTTATTGAGGAGGACCGGGAAGAGGAGTAAAATATTAAGTGAAATTTCACCAAAAGAATGAGTGATGTGTTTTGGGAGACTGACTGGAGAGGAGAAATCAGATAAGTTGGGATTAAAGGAGATAGAGCAAAACAAGACAAAAAATGAAAGACTACTCTATCCAGCCTTAAAGTGTGTATGGATGTCAACATTATGCAGTAGCAGAACTTTTAGAGTGAGTGAAGTACTGAAGTGAGAGTTGAAATAGTTTGTTACTACATACATATATTATTGCATATTTGATACATTCAAGTGATGAAAGGGGTGAAAAAATAACAAGTTAAGAACAAATTCCTAAATGTGCTGGAGGTTTCCTCGCCTAATAGTGCCATATGTGACCATTTTGTTGCTTGTTTTGTAAAGCTTTTTTAGTTCTTATGGTATTTTTTTTTTAATTACTCCATCTCTTAGAAATCTTTTTGGACTTTTCCCCTGTTCGTCATCAAATATTGAAGGTATTATTTCACACATAAGATGCTTGGAGTAAGTGTGTTATTAGAGGTAAACTTGTATTATAATACAGAAGTGTTAGTTGACCCATAATTACTATATAGTTCTTGTTCATAGTTAAAAACATCTTCATCCTCATTGTAATGCCCATTTTTATGTCCATTATGAACATGAGATGTGTGCACAACTTCTTGTAACTTATTTGATTACTCACTGGATTTATTTAACTTTTTCGTTAATTTCTTTTAACTTTTATCAATTTCTACTTCTAAATTGCATTGGTTATCTGCTTAATTGCTCTAGTTAGCAATTCTTTTTGTGCACACATTTCAGTTCTAATACTACCTGAATTCTCATTAACTCCTACTATTACTGATACTTTTACTGATTAAATATGTCATACATGATGTACTTTATACATTCCTTTTATATCAGCTGCTAACTGGCTTTGTAATTGATATCAGTAGCAAGCTGATTTGACTACTATCTCACTTTGATCACTGGCCAATCTGCTTTTTTTTTCAGCGATTTTTCTAGCTAACTTCTCTTGTTTTTTATTTATTTTCTTAGCTAATTTATCTTGTCTTTGTATAATTTTCTTTTGTTTTTCATTAATACAGTGTCTTATTGGTTAAAGTCTATGCTTCTTTGACAGTTTGATCCCAGCCTGATTCCATTTAAGTCCAGAGGACCTACACTGATGCCGCCAATAAAGGATTATGATAGCCCTGATGGAGAATATATGGATATTACAAAAAAATGGGAAATATTACCAGGAGAATCAAAATAGATATGCAGTATTACATTAAAAGTATGTTTTTGAACTGTATTGTAAATATGAATAAAGTTTTGATTATTCTTATAATGCTTTTAATTTCATTTTCCTGGAGCATCCTTGCTAATAGTATCAAATAAAGCTTTCAGTAATTTTGAATTTACCTTGGAAAGTTAAAAATCACAATTATATTTATGAGGACCGTTTTACTATTAAATTGTGTAAATAATGATGATAAAATCAAAATAGAGCAATAATACAGTTTGATTTATTAGAATTGATTATAAACAGGAAAAGTTTCACATAACTGAAATTTTAAGTGGATTGGTGACACTTCAGTTTCATTTACTAATTGAACAAGTTTTGAAGACACTCATCTCCATTGTCAACTGTTAGTCCACTGCATCTGGAAGGAGAGTCCCTAATTCATTGTTGATACTGCTTGTAGCTGAGTAATAGAGAACTTCACTGCAGGTATGTCTTCTCTTGGCAAAATTTCAAAATTTATGATTTTGTATGTATTCATGGTGATGTAGATTTTTCAGTTACTTTGAGTTCTGCTGACATGTTGGCATGCTCAAAAAGTTTTATTTCCTGCTTATGTTGTGGTCTGTTAAACAAAAGTGGTGAACTGCTGCACATATATGTCCATAAGTTAGTTTTAAATGTTTTAGGTATTCCTTTAATATGATTTGTAGGTTTCTCTAGATTTTCCTATGTATATTTCATAACAGTCCTCACAATTGATCTGGTAAATCCCGATTTCATAATTTCAGTAATAATGTTCTTTAGTTTTAGTTTCTGAGGTTATGATTTCTGTTTGAAGCTGATTTTGTCCATATTCTGAAAGTAGTACATTGAATTTGTTAAGTTTTTGAGTGATACATGAATCTACTCTTACATTTTAGGTGCGATATCTGCTTTTACAAATGGTGATAGCCGTCAATCTATGCTGTGTTCATTGTGTGAGTGAATTCATTGTGATGCTTTTTGAACATTGCTGGTTGTATCCATTTTCTTTGAGTGATGAGTTTACCAGTCTGTAGGTTAAGCTCTGAAATGTTGCATATGATTATGATTTAGGATTTTACTGATTGTTTTTATCTAGTTGTTCATGTGGATGGTTTTTCTGTGTTCTCAAATTCAATTCTGTTATGATTTATAATTTTGAGGCCTAGAAAATTTATCTATTCATATTTTTCTATTTCCAAGGTGAATTTTGTGGTTTGGTCTTGCAAATTTAACGGTTTTAGGATGCACCTAAATGCCTCTTTGGTACACTGGTAAAAATGTCATCCATGTATCTCGCCCAGACTTTAAACATGTGTAAAGGATTTTTTTAGGTGTATTTCTATGTTGCTCACTTATATCTGCTAGCAGTGATAACAAGGTCTCCCATTAAAAGGCCTGATTTACTGATGAAAGTTCCGATTAAACATGAAGTTTTGGTTGATGTGTAAATTGTATCAGTTTTACAAGTTACTTCTGCTTTTTGCAGTTATAATAATCGTGACCAATTCGTTACCAATTTTGGGATTTGACCAGCAGGAGGTTTGTGAAAAATGGTTACATCAAAAGAGACTAGAATTTCTACTGGTGGTATCTGAATATCTTGGAATTTTTTTTGTAATAATTCTGTTTTATGTTCAGGCGTTCAAATTTGCCAGGAGAGTTGAACTTGTTCACTAGCTAAGTACATATATGTTGGTGGATCAATACAGAATGCATCAAAGGAATGTATATTCACTTGGAACTCTCATGGTTAATTTATTTTTTCCCTATAAGTATACTTTTTGATTATAGTCAATCTTTCACATGGTGATGGTTTGAAATGTTCAAAATAGTGGCTTTCAGCATCAATATATTTCCGAGCAAGTGTTGCAACACCTTACATAGTGTGCACCAAAGCGTGCAGTGGGGTGTTTGCCCACATCACTCCAAAGTGTGTCCAGGTTGTGTGGTTTATGATAATATGCTTTGTCTTTTATTGTGTCCCATAAGAACAAAATTGAGCGGCATAAGGTCTGGAGTGTGTGTCGGAGATCAGTCGACTGATCTCCTGCATCCCATCTACTGACCTGGTACCTTTTGATCCAGATATGCTAACCAAACCCCTATGGTAGTGCATAGTTAGATTGATGATTCTACTATTTGTTGAGGAAATTAGGATTACTTTTTCTTAGATATTTCTGATGTCAGTTTAAAATGTGTATACATGTTTTTGATGCACTTCAGTCTTTTTAATTGATATACTATTGTCTTGCTTGTATATTTTCAGTAAGAAATAAATTTGTGGCACAAGACAGAAATAAGTAGAAGTTAACTATAATTTTTCAGTTATCTATTTATTCACCTAATTGCTTTTGATAGACTTTACTATTGGCAGAGAATGTGACCATGAAGAAAAATGTTAGCACAGAAAAGAAACAAATAATAATCACAAATTTCATTAGAATTTAATGTTACTCCTCACACAAGCAATACAAGAATTATTTTTGTTCTGAAACTGGAAGCACTTTTACTTAAATTTTGTGTGATATCAAAATACAAGGAATTACAGATCAAATTTTCAGAATTTACTAAATAGCTTTATAGTGTTCCCTATTTTTCTTTTGGATGTAGTCATGGTCATTCAATTCTTTATTAGTAAAGAAAAAGCCTTCCCCCCCCCCCCCCCCTAATTTTGCACTTATTAATTGAGAATGTTGGCAAAATTGTGTGTACATTTCTTGTATTAGGACTTGATTAATGACTGCAGTCCATAGATTCTGAAATGTTACTCAATATCCATTCCAGAAAACAAAACACAAAGGATGGTAATTATATATACCAACTTGACAGTGAAGCAAACAAATATTAAAATTGAGATGAGTTTTAATATTTGGCAGTAATTATTTTGATTGTATGCCCTTAACAAAGGATATTTATCTGTTCACTCATTCTTTTGCAAAAATAATGAAATGTTATTAAATTTTAATATGATATATATGATTTATTAAGTACTAAAACAAATACATGTTGGGCTACCCCTGAGCTGGACCCTGGCCCCTTTGCTAACAGGGCAGCCCTTCAATACAATTACATACTTTATATGTCTTTGCCCCTTTTAATAGTCTTTGCTTTCCATTTATTTTTCTATCCTGTGCTAGCTTTACCTATTTGCCAAATTTTTGTCTATCTCTTTAAAATTATTACCACTTGTTTTAACTTCATATTACTATTGTTTCACTGTGCTTATATTCACTTAACCTCACTTTTTAATATTTCTCACTTGCAGATCACCCCATTTCTTGCATCTCCTTTCCCTATTACAAATTATTTAACTTCACTAGCAGCTTTCTTCAATCCTCCTTCCAGTTAACCTATCACTTCATCACACTTACTCAAATCCTCTCCTTAGCTTCTCACAACGCCATTCTAATCTCTCTTCCCTTATTGCAATTTGTACAGCCATACCACATTTGCTTATATCTTTTCCTCTTCCTCTCTCGGACCCATTCTTTTTCTTCCTGCAATTTACCCTTAATAACCATATATTTGCCTTGCTGATATGCTCCTACATCTCGAGGCCGCGCCGTAGCTCAGTGGTTAGACCACTTGGCTCTCACCAAGGCGGCCCGGTTTCGATCCCAGGCGACCGCAAAGTGAGATTTGTGGTGGACAATACAGCGCTGGGGCGGGTTTTCTCCGGGATCTCCAGTTTCCCCCGCCATCTCATTCCACCGGTGCTCCATCTTCATCTCATGTATCATCAGTGTCATCGCCTGCGGTGCTGTATGTAGTAAAAGCGGGCATTAAACACTACACATTTCATTTTCTTACATCTCGATATCTCTTGCCTAATTCTTGCCCCTTTTCAAATCTCTTGAAGCCCCACACTTGTTTCACTCTGGTTTTTCTTGATCGCCTTGATTCGCATACTTGTTTCACTCTTTACTCACTGTAATGCAATTTCATTTTTTCTTATTTTCTTTGCTCTGCCGACTGCCATTTCTGAGATTTCCCTCTCTTATCTTTCATTTGCAGTGTTCCTTCACTTCACCTGCAATGCACACTGCATTTACTCCACTAGTTTTCTGGACATTCACACTGGATATCAGTCAGCTTGTTTGAGCCTGCTGCATCAACACTTGTATGCTCTGCGTCTTGTATTTTGCTTATGCTGTTTCTGTGCTCAGTTACTCGTTAAACAATCCACAGTTTGCCACTTCATATAAGTGCATTAAATCCTTGTTTCCTTGCCTTACTTCTTGCTTCAGTTAGCCTCCTCCTTTGTTCTCTTTGCTCATAAGATAAATCCTTACTGATGTAGATGTTCCTCTTAGCTTTTTTACTTGTTTTAATACTTCGGTTACCAATTCCGTATTGCTGAATTTCACAAATATGTTCCTTTTGCCTTCCAATTTCCCAATTCTAAATACCTTCTACAGTTCAAAGCCTCTCATATTCATCCCTAATCTCTTCATTAATAATTTCCTATCTCCTGAAATGCCCTGATTTCTGTTTGCTCTTCTATCCCAGAAATTATTAAGTTGTATCTTCTCATGTAGTCTTCCATACTTTCCATTCTTCTTTCCATTTTTTCCATCTTCGTTTTTATGTTCTCCAACTCTTTAATTTTAATCTCTAACTCTGTGTTATCCCACTTCATTCTTGTTTAAATCTCATTGCCAAACCATTATTTCTTCTAACTTCTCCCATCTGCTTTGTGGTTGCCCTGTCACTTAGTTCCTTTTTCCTTATTTCTGTGAGAACAACTCTACTGCACGTATGTTCCCCTCCTTTGCCAGTTTAGTACTCAGATTTGCTAATTTGAAGTCATGTGTACAGGAATCTTGTAACCAGATAAGCAAGACAAAGTATGATAGTTTTCCCAAACTACATCTTTCTTATAAATCATTGACTGATCCGAGTTGTTCATGACTAGTCTTTAAGGTTAATTAAAAAGAGGTAAACTGAGGCAGGATGCTTTAGGTGCCATAGATATGTATCAGCTAATTAAGGTTAAGATAACATAGAAGCTATAAGTACATTAGCAGATTGAATGCGCCAATCAAGTGGTAGACAAACTTTGAAGTTACTTTGGAATGGCTAAACAGTACTGCAAAGTGAACACAAGTTCCTTACACTGGATGCTGATGTACATTAATATATTCCTTGATCACATTTTTGTAAGCATGATACACTGCTAATAAGTGTAGAAGCATACAAAGCAAAGATTGAACATCCACATCATTAGTTAATAAATTGTTTCAAAGCGATTCTAAGAATATATCACATTTAGAAAACTAAAATTATTATGTGTAACACCTGAGGTAAATATCCTTGCTGTAAAGACCAAAATGCCAAAAAAATTCCCTTCATGAGTACTTCCCAACTTCCATTTTTCAAACTTGAAACATTTAAAAATCATTAATGTTGAGAAAGTATGATATGTAATATGTATCCAAGGAACAGCTTGTCCAAGAGTCAACCTCTATTAATAAGACACAACCATTTCAACCAATGATTACACTAACTTCTTACATTTCAATAGAAGGTATCTTAACTTCGGGGAAAGAAATATATTTTAAGATTTCAATAAATCTTCATAAGAATAGATTTCATTTTAAATAATAAGTATTGATATATTTATATTATGCAAAGTACATTAATTAGTAACAAAATAACATTTATAGTATAAAATAACATGGACATTTTCTAACAACAAATAATGCATAAAATGAAAATATACATTTACATACTATTAACAAACATGATCCTATACATAAGACTATGATATTTGCCATAAATGAATACTGGACAAAATGTGTTCTTTCATCACAGAAAACAGAAGAGAAAACCGGAAAACACTGCTTTTTTTCATGAACTTGAAAAGCATTATATAGTTCACAGATATAGTGTTGCATGAGACAGACTATAAACTTTACCTGAAGTATGTGTCATGCACACTCTAGCAACTTAACATAATAATCATGGCTACTTCCAGTTTATGTGGTACCTCACATAAATGGTATTTGATATTTGTGAGTATGAACAAATTCTGGTTGCAGTAATTCTGTTTTTAGTTTGTTTACAATATTTATGCACTATCATAAATAACTATGGAACAATATGAAACCTGTTTACTTTATAATATATTAAATAATATAAAATTCTTATTGTAACAAAATGGAGATTTGGATGCACCATTTCACCTTTTAAAGTGTTAGCCAGATAGTGTCTCAATTTACTATATTGTACTCTGTATGTATACTTTAAAACTAATAATATGAATGCATTGTTTCTTAAGATGAGAGCTGATTTTGTTTTTTGCTCAAAATTTAAAGTTTTACTTTAATGAGGTGAAACAAATACATCTCTTTGATGTACTGTGGTTAGTTCAGCTTATATATAGAGATTAGGGCTGAAATAATGTGAAGTACATGCACATTTTCTTAACATCATGTACAACGTTATGGTCAGAGTGAACAGAAAGAATGAAGTAGAGTAAATGTACTACAGCATTTTGAAAGCATTAGTGAAGGAAAGAACGGGAAGTCTAAAGCTGTAATACATGGTGCATATTTATTCAAGAAAGACTTATATACTGTTAATTTTTTATTTATTATTATTAATATTATTATTTTTTTATATATATATATATATATATATATATATATATATATATATATATAATTTTTTTTGGGTGCTCCTTTATTCTTACAGTTATAATGAAAATACTTCTCAAATACAGACTTTGTCATATCCTTCAGAGACTTTTAGTGTTCATGTATGTATAAACATTAGACATTGCTTTTAGTTTTTATAAGGTAAGCCTCAATAGAGGAAGGCAAAGTAAGAATTTCAAACTCCTTTGGTTGCAAAATGTAGAAGTTTTAGAAGTCAACCCAGTGTTCCCTTAAAAACATTACAGATTAAGTTCGTCTGTTTTATCTATTGCCAAATAGTTTAAACAGAAACTCTTGTAGGACAAACAGGTGTACAAACATTTTGTTTAATTTGAACATTTTGTAGGTGTTACTTTTCTACATATTAAAGCTTATTTCTCAATTAACATTCCTGTTTTTCTCTTCTCTAAGAATGAAAGAACACAAACATTTACACATTATCTAAAAAATAGCATATAGAAATAACACATTAAACAGAAACAACATGCACATTTCCAGAACAGAATTAGTAGTTGAATGACTTATTATTCAGCTGTTCAAAATTGTCTTTTCTTAAAGGTGCTGATTTGACAGACTCAGAACTTCAGCACTCGTAAAGCCCATATTCATGACAATTTTGTACAATCGTGATTTATTTAGTAGTACTTTATTATATACGGTACTTAACATAAATTTCAGTTTTTTAAAGTGTAAATAATGTTAAAATAATTTAACTTGAAGAATTTAAATGAATTTTGTTCAACAATGTTGTGAAATATAAGGTACTTTTCCTGAAGTGTGAGTTAAAGCTTTCATAATGATCATATGTATGAAGAACTATTGTTTCCAGGCTTATAGGTCATAGTTAAAAAGTAAAGCAATTTTATGTTTCATCCAAGATTGCTTTGATCATCTTCAGAGAATACTTGAACAGGACAGCCCAAAAGCAACTGGCCATCTTTTGACTATTATATATACTTGTGGAGTATTCACTCTCTTGTCACTGACTGGTCTCTCCCTTCTTTGAGCAGGACTTGCCCCTCCTCATCTGCAATTGATCTGGTGTGCTTTATGTTTAATTTTTGTATTGTGCACTTCTGTTTCAAGCATAGTATAATTCTGTTTAAGGTGTTCTGAAATTATCTTTGTATTTGCTTTTATTGTTTACCAATAAAGTACTATGTGCTTTTTGTCAAATCAGAGTGTCCATTTTGTAGAACAAGTTCCACTACAGTTGATTTTCAGACTGTCCCAGTCGTTAAATTATGTTTTCCATCTTTCTGTGTTAATGAGAAACAAAGCTTCAGCTTCATGTAGGTAAGAAAAATATTTTAATGCCTATAAATTACCAAGTGCACATCTTAGTATGCTCTCATATAACATTATCTGCCATAAATTTGTCTGTTGTACTTATACAATTTTTTGTATTTATACCATGACTGCAGTAATTTTCAAAAGTTCATAAAATGTTGCCCAGACATTCCTTTCATTTAGATCTACTATCTGAGCTTTATTTGTAAATGACTATTTAATTAATTTGAAAAGGTAAATTGGAATTAACAGTGTGAAGTAAAATAATAATTAAAATGTACTATGAGTCGACTGAGTCACACACATAACATGGTATGTATGGTATTGAAGTTTGATTTTTAGAATCACATGTTGCCTTTATTAAATTACACTTAATTATATAAAAAACATTTAGGTATTCTCTGAATAATAGTGTAAATATCCATTTGACAAATCTTACATTTGAAATTTCAATAATTAATGATTTTATAATACAAGTACTCTCTATTTTACCTTTAAAATATTAAGTTTTAAATGTGCTCACAATTTGTTGATGTTATAGCACATAAGGAAGTTGGAAACATAAATGTTAAAGTTGCATGCTTCCTCAAATTTTTTTAAATTTAATGCTATGTACACTGTTTTTGTGGTTCCTATATACACTAGCCCACTGCTGTAAATAAGATACATACTTTGTAAAGGGCTTGAACTATGTCACAATTCTCATAGCTTGTACATTGACAGGTAAAGCATTTAGCATAGCTAAAAATGGAGCAGTCTCATCTCATCTTCACAAATGAGTCAAAAAGGAAATTCTCCTCTTTTGATTGGAACTATCTGAAGTATGTTTTGTTGAATTTGGAGGATCTTGGGCAACACATCTGGAGCGTTTTACCTGGAAATCTTGGTTGACAAGCTTGGAAACAGCAGTTCTTCATACTTTTATCATTTACCTAAGCATAATGTATGCTTATAATGTATGAATGATGTAATTTTATCTCAAATTACTCTGCACATATAAATTCAGCCCTGGATTTTATCATTGGACCTTTGTACCAACTTCAGTCACTTTTTAGCATTAAGGCTACTCAATAAAACCTGAATTCCCTTTTGCACATTGGACAAGTGTCAGAAGCTTTTAGACATTGTCGGAGACAGTCTCCATGGAAAATATGATGGCATGGTGTGATTCGTGCCAGTCTCATAGAACTCAGACAAACAGCACACACATCATCAAATTCTTCTAGTTCCTCTGGAGTAGCATATCGAAACTGGTTAAGAACTGCCCTCTCAATATTGAGGACTTTTAAGCTATTAAGGTACATTTCCTTTAAACGAAGATACACATTAATGTAAAGTACTATGAACAGAAAGCGATAATGACCACCATATATAAAAAGTGGAAGGGCAATAAGACTAGAAAGTGATATTGTGAAAGTTCTAAGAATAACAGGTGCCCATAGTGATTCTATTGATTCAAGGATATCTAGGGAGAAATACGACAAACAGGCTGGGAACATATCAACAAATACTTTTTCTGTGGCCATGTAGTACAGCCATGTGGTAATGGTATAAATGGTGGTGGGATGATAATGCTCCAGACCCTGTTCCAGGCCGAACACTAGCAGCATGAACACCACAGTAATAATGAAGGTTACCGCTTTTGTCCATTCCAGCACTATCTTTGTGGCAGACATTGCAAGATGCTTGATATTGGAATGCTCAGCCATTGTGACGTAAGGTGACCAGTCTTCTTTTTCAATGAGTTCTTTAATGTAGGACACACAGTAAGCAATGACATTGTAGAACATGAGTGAATAGAGACAGGTAACCTTTTGGCCAGGCACTAGGACGCGATCACAGAGCATGAAGAACACCATCTGAAACATAGAACAGTCAGTGAAGCAGACTTAGCAGAGCACACATATTTTACAAATGACATAGCTGAAGAGCTTCAGAGTTCACACACATAGAATGCTGTTTACCAGTACTTAGACAATCGCAAAGTGAACTAAAAAATACTTTGACTTTAAGCAAGGATGGGATTGTACTTACTATTCCACAGTACTTAATATTGTTACTGATTGTTTAGTACCCATGCTCGATTCTGATTTATAAAAGCGGTCAGGAGGCCTTAACTGCTTCGATGCATTATTACAACATTTTATCTGGTTTTGGTATATAAATATTTATAACCAGTTTGTACTATATTATTAGCTTTGTATTCTTGAAATGGTAGGCTTTTTCCATTTTAATAAAGTTACAGATTATATATCCCTTCTAGCTAACAGTAATAATGAAAATAATATTGATGGTAATAGTAATAAATTCTTTATTTATCTTCTTTGTACAATCCTCTATTGTGCTTAAAATTTCTTTTGGAAGAATTTCCTATCCATAGATAAATAAATACTAGTCAGAAAATATGAACTGCACAGTAGAATCTATAAACTTAACTCTCCACAAGAATATAGCATATCTGTTTTAGCTAGAGTTTTTGTAGTAGTAGCACTGTTTAACACCTGTTCATAATACTGACAGTGTTCACTAATATTTTATGAAATGAAATCATAATTAGGAAAGGACATTTCAGCGGGTTGTGAAGGAATCAGCCACAAGTCAGACATAAGGCACTGTATATGACTATGCATCAACAGTTTATAAATATTTTGTGACAAATGAAAAACATTCCAATTAATTCCAAAATGCATATGAAAAAAAGGTTTTAAAATAGGTATTCAAATTCAGATTTGTTCCTTTTGAATTCATTGCTTTGAATCATTGGTGTAAATAAGCATTGCCCGCCTCGGTAGCATAGATGGTAGCGTGTTTGCCTCAAGTTCAAGAGGTCCTGAGTTCGAATCTTGGTTAGGGTGAATTACCTGGATAAGGTTTTTTCTGGGGTTTTCCCCTATCCTGATAGACAAATGTCGGGTAACTCTAAGCTCCATGGACCCTGGACTCATTTGAGCATCAGTTCACCCATTTCATTCATAGTCCGATATGACTTAACGTTGGAGGACGTAAATAAAAAAAAAAGAAGGAAAAAAAAGCATGAAAGCTGTCAATGAGTCCTTGGGCCAGCCAAGTAAAGAAATAAGGTGATGTATCAACTAAATTACCTTCATACATATCTCAGTTAATGCTGCAGAATACACAAGTTTCTATGCACCTGTCCCCATTATTATGTATTTAATAAGATCTGATAATGCGTAGTATTGATTTATCTACAAGATAGGCAGTCACAATAAGAGTCTAGATTAATGAATCCAGCAATACTGCACTTGACTTTTTTCATCCAAGTGTAATGTAAAATGAAGTGCAAACATTTTAAACTTAAGGCTACTGAAGTTTTATCACAAAATATTGGATATACTTCGATACTATTGAGTATCCAGAACATTGTAATCCTATTCCTACTTTTAAGTGTACCGAGACACAAAAGAACCGTGATGATAATTTCTCGGGCTAACTCCAGATCAAATTTGGGTAGCTGCCAAGCTTTCAGTGACTAACTCTGCTGCCATCATCAGGGGAGCCAAAGCTAGACTACTGATGTAATTTTAACCAGTAGAATACAAAATGGATGGAGATGGAGAAGAAAATCTAAGAGTTTCAAGCAGGACTGAGAAAAGGGAAAAGAACATCAATTAATATCTTTGTAATAAGGACAGTTGTAACAAATACTGGCAATAAAAGAGGAGCATTTATTGACTTTGTAAAAGCATTTTGCACTGCCTTGAATTTTGTTGTAATTTACAACCTCCAACATTTAGTCATATTGAATGATGAATGGAATGGTGAAATGATGCTCAAATGAGCCCAAGGTCCATAGAGCTTACAGTTACCCAACATTGGTCTTTTGGGATAAGGGAAACCTCCGGAAAAAACTTTATCCAGGTAACTCACCCTGACCGAGATTCGAACTCAGGACCTCTTGAACGTGAGGTAGACATGCTACCATCTACGCTACCAAGGCAGGCACTGCCTTGAATGGAAAAGCACTCTGGATAAATGTAAAAAGTAAAACCAAATAATGTAAAATAAGAGAGCTGTATGTGTGTTTGGAGGAATTTAGTAACAGTGACGTCAAAATTAATATAAAAATTATTTGTGGTTGGTTTATTGACACTCGTCACTTACTTTTTCATATATTTATGAGAGACTAGTTTCAAAGGCCCTGGCCTCCATTTTCAATCTCTTCCCAACTGGCATCTGTTGTTATCTGCTCTCTCTGGTGGTGGAACTATGAACTTTTTTGTCAAATTATCTACTGGCGGGATTTCAAAGTTCATTACGCGATCCTTATTTTTCCAGATGAATATGTTCTCCCATGTTGTCAATCTATTTTGGTTTATCACTCCTTTTAATAATTTTGGATTTGGATCAATGTCATGGTTTTCATTCCAAAAATGAAATGCTACTGCTGACTTGTCTTCTTGTTTCAATCTGATGTTTCTAAAGTGTTCTTTGACTCTGGTTTTTAAATTTCTTTTTGTTTGACCTATGTAGCATTTTTCACAATTCTTACAATTTATTTGGTATATTCCAGATTTGTTACCTGAAGGAATTTCATCTTTTGTTTTTGAATTTAGTAATTTTAAAATTGAGTATCTATTAGTAGGTGCCAAGATGATATTTTGTTCCTTGAATATCTTTTTAAATTTATTAAATGTTTTTGGATGATATGTGAATGAACTGAATATGCTGTTGCATATTCAGAAGAAAATTAGAAAATCTAAACTAAAGATGAAGAAAATTAGAAAATCTAAACTAAAGAAAACCATTAAGATGAAGAAAATTAGAAAATCTAAACTAAAGAAAACCATTAAGGAAGCAACCACATTTATTAAAGAAAAAGAAAGCAGCAGCATATTCAGTTCATTCACATATCATCCAAAAACATTTAATAAATTTAAAAAGATATTCAAGGAACAAAATATCATCTTGGCACCTACTAATAGATACTCAATTTTAAAATTACTAAATTCAAAAACAAAAGATGAAATTCCTTCAGGTAACAAATCTGGAATATACCAAATAAATTGTAAGAATTGTGAAAAATGCTACATAGGTCAAACAAAAAGAAATTTAAAAACCAGAGTCAAAGAACACTTTAGAAACATCAGATTGAAACAAGAAGACAAGTCAGCAGTAGCATTTCATTTTTGGAATGAAAACCATGACATTGATCCAAATCCAAAATTATTAAAAGGAGTGATAAACCAAAATAGATTGACAACATGGGAGAACATATTCATCTGGAAAAATAAGGATCGCGTAACGAACTTTGAAATCCCGCCAGTAGATAATTTGACAAAAAAGTTCATAGTTCCACCACCAGAGAGAGCAGATAACAACAGATGCCAGTTGGGAAGAGATTGAAAATGGAGGCCAGGGCCTTTGAAACTAGTCTCTCATAAATATATGAAAAAGTAAGTGACGAGTGTCAATAAACCAACCACAAATAATTTTTATATTAAGAGAGCTGTATGTTTTATGTTACTTTTTTATGTTAAAACTTGTAAATAGTGTCAATGCTCTTCATAAATTAAGCTCTAGAATAAGCAGCTCCAAACACATTATTTTTTCATCAGCTGTAAAGATGTATTGCATTATAGTGCACTAATATAAGTTTTTCTCTACTTGTACTATGTATTTACATACCTGGTTAACCATAGTAAAGATATTAGTCATCTTCATAAATAGCTTCTCACTGCGATCCATAGGTGCATACATCCTCCAGAGGAAATTCAAGACAGGTTGGATCACAAAATCACAGTTCTCTGCAAACAAATTTTTGCTGGATTTTAATCAGAAATACAGATTTTCATTCCTTTATATACGTCTCTATAAGGGAAAAAATTATAAATTTAAATAAAACTAAAAAAATTTATGCAGTAATTCTTCACAGCGAAATTAAAATTTTGCTACTGTGTATATTGCAACTAAATTATGAGTACCTACTTTTAAAACCTTTTTTATTTCACGTTTTTTCATGTACATTTTGAAATTAATTTATATGTTTTTCATTTGTTACCTAATTTATAAAAAACACAAAATATTCCTATACTATTAATGTTATAGTCATGCACAGTGCCTGATTTCTGGTTTCTAGCCGATTGTTTCATGGCCTGCTGCTCCAGGACCGCATACTGATGCTGACTATTGATAATTAATTATTAAATAATTTTATAATTTATAGATATGTTGATGATATTTTCGCTATTGTTCCTGAAAAAAAAATTAATGATGCTTTAAAATTACTAAATTTACAAGATAAAGCTATAAAATTCACATTAGAAACTGAAATTAATGGATTTCTTCCTTTTCTGGATTTGAAAATAATAAGAAATAATAACAAATTAGATTTTGGTATTTATCGGAAATCTACTCATATTGATAATTACATAAAAAATAAAAGTTTTAACCCTTTTTTCACATAAATTTGCTGTTTTTAATAGTTTGATTTACAGATTAATTAATATACCCCTGAATGAAGAGGAATTTAACAAAGAATATAAACATATTATTAATACTGCTTTAATTAATGCTTTTATTAAAGATTTTATACAAAAGAAGATTGAAAAAATTAAATATCAAGAAACTGTTAATGATATTTCTAGTCTTAAAAAAATAAAAGATGATTATAATTTTAAAAAATTTACTTACCATCCTTGGGTTAATAAACATTTTCAATTTTTTTTTTTAAAGAAGTTGGTATAACTTTAGTTCCTCAAAATAAATATAGTATTAAAAATTTATTACAATTTTCTAAAAAAGATAAAATTCCTAATAATAAAAAATCTGGTATTTATCAATTTAATTCTTTAGATTGTGATCAGGTTTATATTGGAAAGAGGAAACGTAGTTTGGAAACCAGAAAGAAAACATTTTTGTAACATTAAATATAAACAAATTGATAAATTGGCCGTAGCACACCATTTTTGGTCATTTAACCATGAAATAAATCCCGAAGTTAAATTATTAAAGCAATTAAATGGTCCCATAGATTTAATAGTGTGGGAAAAAATCTTTATTTAAAAAGATAAACATCACGTAATGAATTTTGACATACCGGCAGTTGATTTTGTTTTTAGGTTTGTTTCTTCTTCAGGTGTTGGTAATGCTGAAAACATAACATAACAAAAGAAAAAACCTGGTAACCCAGATTTCCTTAACAATGGAGTTTGTTTATAATGAACTGAAGACGAATGCGATGTGTCTTCGAAATCGATCTTAGAAAGAAGAAAGAAGTATTAACGTCAACTTCTTAAGATAAGTGGAGATTCATTAACAAATAAATATATATATTTGTGTAAGAATACACATTTTTGGAAAAATAAGTGTATCAATATGCCCTATCCCATTGCACATTATAAGTGAGGTATATTTTGCACTCACTTTTAATTTAATACAACTAAATTCTAATGAAATTTGAAAATAAAACATTTTATAGAAGTGAAGAAACAATTTTTTTAAAGAACTGAATGAGGTTAATAATGTCTTAATTATAGAAGGTATTTGGATAAGAGAATATGAGTATAATAGAAAGTATTAAAACAGTTTTTGAATTAAAGCTTTTATTCTCATAAGTTTCTGATTTTTAATCAGGGATAAACATGGTGGGACAATACTGTGATTAACAGGCTGGATACCCATGGATACTCATGAAAGAGAGAGAGAGGGAGAAAGAGAGAGATGGATAGCTTTAGGTTAAGTATATCCTAGATTACTGTAGTGTAAATAAAAATTGTGGATATCCCAAATTGTGTGCAATTAAAGATCTGTTGGGAAATAGTCCACCTTAGAATAACAAAGTACATGAATTGCATAAATATTTGTTTTGTTTTCATCATGTGATCTCAAGTGTACATTCCAATACAATACAATACAATACAGTGGAAACTACATGAGATTTACATTAGAGCATTTTGGAAAATGTATTGATTGTAGTGCACTGTAATGCCAATTCTGTAACCATGAAAGCATACTGTGAAAAAACAGACAAATAAAAAAACTTAAATCAATGAACACATTTCACAATAAACATCTGGTATTTCTGTTATGAATACAGATATAATTAAGTTGTAAATCTACTACATAAAATTGAAATCTTTGGTTTGAAAATATATATACACTCTCCCTCCTCATTGCGACCATGACAACTCACTTGCATTAAAAAAAATCCGTATTTGAGGTATAGTCAATCTAACCTGTTAGTTCCATCATGTCCTAGTTTCACTGTCTGATGATTAAAATATTAAACAAGCTTGTAGCTTTTCTGTCAACATATCTTATTGTCTCAGAACACACTGTATTTTTCCCAGGTAGTAAGCTTAAAGAAGATATTCCTTCGTGTGAATTACTGATGACAAGGAAAAGTTGGAAGCCCTTGTAAACAAAGTGTGAATTGTAGTTTAATTTACAGGTACAGCCCATTTTTAAGGGACACCCCCAAACTCACCATCTGCTATGATCATTTTCAGAGGCTACAAAGTCTTTCCATACATATGCGGCTAGTAAACAGAGGAGACGTGTTGTTTGTTAGAAGTAGGTATGTACAGGAAGAATTCCACATTAGAATCTAGGTTAGTAAATGTTAGTACCTATTATGTGTTTCAAATGGGAAGAGTTCTGGACCATTGCCAATCAGATGCGGTAGCGCGCTCAGCATTGCCACCTCGCTACCCCACTCTTTTTATATTTCCCTCTCTCTCGCACATTATCCTAGACCAAGCGGTAAACGTAAGGGAACCCAAATGAATTTTGCAAACTTTTATAATAATGCAGTTGTGAAATCACAATTGCAACATGGATATTCGCATATTGTGCACATGTTTTAAATACTATAATTGTAATTATAGTTTATGAATTAGCTATTTTTTCTAATCCAACAGAACTGCCAGTGGCGCATCCATGTAGCTGTGAATGTCACTTACGTCCAGAGACAATTCGTCATTGTCTTCATCATGTGAGTATTGCAAATTTATGTCTTGTGTACCTTGTCAATTTCTTCATGAACAAGTCATTCAACGTCATTCAACGTCAGTCAGTATTTGCAACATAATTTGAGCCAACATTAACTGAATTGTACTGGCAGTGCTGAGAAGGAAGGCGGATTACCTCGTGTCTCATTTCAGTTGCAAGTTAATCCTGTGATACACTTTTCCCTGGGTTTTTAAATGGAAGAACAACTTAATAATTCTGCTTTGAACTCTCTAGAGTAAATAGAGATTACGAACCATTCATAAACAAACATATAATGTGACGATTCACGTTCTGCCGATGGAGCATTCTACAGGTCAGCAGGAAGTGTATTGTTTGCTCTCTCTGGAATTTAACAAATACCTTGGCTTATTCGAAGTAATTCATTTATCACATCATGTAAAACGTTTACATTTCAGTTCTGATAATTACAAATATACGTACATGCCTACATGCCAACAATAATGATGTTCATTACATTGCTTGAAACTATTTGAGCTGAAAATATGAAGTTTTTATGCTTATGTTGAACACGTAACCTACCTTCCTCATGGATCGCTATTTGCAAAATCTGAATTTTTGTCTTAGCGCAAATAGTATTTATTAGAGATGGATTCAGCTGGCGCTTGTCACACACCACTTAGGGGGAATGTAATATGACAACACTGCAGGACTCTGATTGGTTGCTCACCTAGCAGCGTTCAACAACAAACAGTATCCCATTTGAAACACAAAATACCTAACATGCAATACACGCGAGCATGTTCTACCAGATGGCATTCAGGATGCTGGACCATGCTCTAAAATACATGGATACCTGACTGGACTTGACGTTTTGGAGCTGAAAATGTGTATAAAAGGAAAATGTGATGAGTAGTTTTTACTTCCTCTATATGTACTTCTACTTCCTTATTTACATACTTTACAGTAAGTAGAGGAAGTATGCATTATATTCCACCCAAGTGTTTGATATCAGCCTGTTAATTGGAAATGCACGTGTGTCTGAACAACATAAAAAAGTCATCTAAATACGAAACTTGGTATTTTAATTCCATAGGTAGATATATTACTGGGATGCAGTACAAAGAATAAAATCCTTCCTTTACATGGTAAATCTTTCATCATTTTTAATTTTCTCAAAATATGGCTCTAATGATTTTAATTTAAATTCCATATATTATCCTATTTTTATGAATTATGACAAATGAAATGGATATCTCGAATTTTCTAGAAGTAGCCTTTGAAAATCTCTATTCTTAACCACTTTTGTGTAATTGGTAAACCATAAGAGTTAGATAAGTGTTTTGTACTTAACTGTGCAAAAATGCAAATATCGCCAAAGCAAACAATTTAACATAATATTTATAGCGTTAACCATGATCTTCTTTGTTATTAGTTTGAATTTTAAGATACTTCTTACTTTTCCCAACAGGAAATCTTCCTTCTTCATGCAAAAGGAACAGCATTTCAAAGCCGTCACATAGCAACTGACTTTGAAAACATTTGACTCACTTAGCTTACTGTATTAACGAGCGGGATGGCTCAGGTGTTTTCTCTGTAGCTAGCATTCGGGAGATCTGGGTTTGATTCCTGTGGCTGACCTATTATTGTGCTGCAGAGAACGTTACCATGGCTTTATCTTTGTTAATAGAATCCTCTCAGATAACGCACTGATTATTCTTGTAAGAGTGAGAAGGGAACTGCCACAGTTTTCAGATCTGTGGTAACCACCAATGAACACATCACTTCAGCCAATGGAATGGGCAGAAATCACAAATGATAGATGGATGTTATGTCCACGTGGAGTAATCAGTGCGTTATCTGAGAAGTTTCTATTACCAAAGATAAAGCCAGGGTAACCATTCGAGCAGCAGGATAATACCTGACCCATGAGTGTTTTCGAGGGTTTTCCCGGGTCGCCAGGCGAATGCTGGGTAGGTTAATTACACCCCACGAATTTCCTGTCCCTCCATTTCATCTCCATTATAATTTCATCTCTCATCTGGTATTGGAGGATGTCTCGGCGGTGCATGGCAGGATGATATACCCTGAGTGAACCACTTCCTCTTCCGGAAGGACGGTTGCCGGCCTCCGAACCGGCTGCTGGGACCGCGTCCGAACCACAGTAGGGGAACGTCCGTTGTCCTGGCTATCGGGGGAGGTTTCTATTTAAGTAAAATGTATGGATCCTGCCCTCTGCACTATCGTGGCTCCTTGGGACGGCTACCCTAAGTCTCCTCTTGCTTTATCCTTCCTCCCGAGGATGCCCCGCTTGGGGGCATAGATACATAAATCAAGACTGGTCGCAATGCCGAATCCCCTCCGTAGTAATTCTAATCCTACTGTATTCTTCTTATGTCACAGGTCATAGTGGATCGACATGAGGAACATGCTAAAGTTAGGTATGAATCAATTCCTACTGGATGGATTCGACCGCATCCTTCATTGTCTGGAGTAGAGTTCGTTGCTATCCCACTTCATTGTCAATCAGAAACACCAGAATACTTTTCTCTTGCGGAGTAAATCACGTGATAACTGTTTTCCATTTGCTGCTGTGAGCACCTTAGTGCAATGTCAGTCTAATTATAAAATGACCATGTAAATGGTGGTAGGAGCGAGTCGTACTTCTTTTTATTGCAATTTCAATATTTGTGATGTGCTAATATGGGGGCATTTAGGGAAATAGAAGAAAAGAGTGATGCACATTTTTATTCATAACTATACAATATAACAGACGATATTAAACTACAGAAACTGCAATGAAACGGAAAACGCAAAGGAAAGAAAACCAGTCACCTCGATGAACATTTATAATCCTTGTAGGTACAAACATTGTGATCAGATGTAAGCCATGTTCGCTGTTATCAGTATATTTGTGTGATTTGAAACATCTCATTAATAATTCAGCTTTAATAGATCTTAACACGAAAGAAAGAAAGAGAAACAAATGAAAACACCCACTCTACACACAAAGGAATTATAAATAGCTCTTCAAGGTCCCCCCCCCCCCCCCAGATTATGAAGAACTTGGTGCAACGGAGTGTTCAGTGTTCAAGTTTGTCATATATAATTATTTTCTTTACGGCTGGCTTTCAGCTGAGGATGTCTTTCCGCTCTATTTCCTTGGATTAATATGTCCATTAATTAATAGTGACAACGTGAGAGTAGGCGTTAAAGACATGTCATAGCGAACGATAATCTTACCACTTTTGACATTTTACTGACGTTCTGAAGTTTCTATAGTGACGAAAAATAATAACCAATGACACTTATTCTTACTTTCTAGTACGTAGAACTATTGTATTCCACCAAAAACCCGATACCTATATTTAAGCAAAAATGTGTGTTAATGTCCCCTTATACAAAAAGCACGGAAAGGGAAAACTTCGTCCTCGCTTGTATGAATATGTATGTGACAGAGAGAGAGAGAGAGAGAGAGAGAGAGAGAGAGAGAGAGAGAGAGAGAGAGAGAGAGAGAGAGAGAGAGAGAGAGAGAGCGGGGGGGGGGGGGGCGGAGAACGACAAAAACGAAGTGTTAGATTAATCTGAATGTGCTGTTTTAGGCCAGTATCATTAAAGTAAGACATTCCTACATCATCGAGCAGCCTAAGAGGGTTCCGTTTAAGTATCTCCTGTCTCTCTCTTTGTTCCCTCCCATATGTTTACAACAGGAACGTTCTTGTTTGAGAAACATTACAGCATACATAATGAACCATTCTGAGTGTGGAATCGGGAATAACGTCACTAATGATCTGATGATACACACCATATTTCAATAATGAATTTCAGCCATCCAGTTTAAAACATAGTGTTAGAGCTTAACTGCATAGATAATAGCCATAGATTTTTTGTGTTAAACTTAAGTTAACGGTGCAATAGCGTTTCCTTCCCTAAAGCTGATTTTAGGACATATCCTTTCCTCAGATGAGCTGACGGTACATTCCCATTTAATATTTTTCTGACGTCAAAGCACACTTGGCCCGTGGTTAAAGGAGAAAACAATTTACTTCTTAAAATGCTTTCAGTAAATTTGAGACATTAAGCTTAAATCCGTGATTTATTTAAACGAGGTTAAAGTTTACATTTATAACTGAAAGGCTCAATTTTTTAAAAAATTAAGAAAAATAAGTAAATATACTTGGTGTTATAATTAGAAACTGCATATATTTATATTAATAATCACACATGCACTACTATTCATATTTTAATATCAAGAAAGTATGAATGCTGCCTTGGCGCAAGTGGGACCACTACCCTTCCGCCTGGGTCAGATCCAACTTTAAAACTTCTGATTACGGTTTGCTCATTCAGGGATACTGAAGTCCCATCAAATACTGTTAATATTCTGGATAAAACATTTTAAACTCTCTTAATGGGTCACGCACGCAATGTCTGTATGTTGGCCTATAAAAATAACCCCATATAAATGTACTTCAACCATAGCTTTCAAAAGTTTAAGAATCCGTTGGCTCGCAAATCTGGCATCTTGTTGAATGTAATAAAGAAGCCAAGTCAAATGTTACAAAGAAAGAGACGTTACTATGGACTCTTTATGATTAAACTTAAGTCTTATTTCGTCGTATTTTAAGTAAAGCGACAGAATATTTATCTATAGCTGTTACTCTGATACTGTTTTAGTCTTCCTAAAATGTTTCTTCTCTTCTAGTACAATCGAGATTCCTTGTTAAAAGGTGATAATTATATTTCACTTTTTTAAGTTGCTAATTTTTATTGTATTTCATGTTTGATGTCAATATCTCCTGAATATTTATACAAGTTTTAACTATGTTTATGCTCGACCATGCCGAAATGTAGTAATTATACGTCTGGTAGCTGCATTTTAATGAATTCCATTAAAGTGCATGGATGTCATTTAAATGTATCTCTTCATTAAAGTTCAGGTTTCCACCAATCAAAAGATTCACATGTAACAATCAATACTTTCACGTCTACTCACAGTCAAAATCCTGCCGTCTATTTCTTTACGTAAGGTTAAGGTCAATGTACATACTGACGTAGGTAAGCAAAGAATATTAAAAAAGATAATTGATAAATATTTTAAGGTTAGCCTCATGATCTAGCATAAATACATAGTTGTATGAAACTTGATTATAATGGCAATTAAATGTTCACATCAAAATAATGAAACTCGCTACGCTCATTTCATAAATATTATTCGCATCTCAATTATTACTACTTAGGTAATTCAATAATTAGTGGCAACATTTGAATTAAAAACAAATAAAACATTTTTGGAGCAGTCACATTATTCCAGCGTTAATCTCCTCCAACATGAAGAACTCGCCTCCACACATCATGGAGTCGACGAATGCCATCCACAGCATCTTGATGTCCTAATATTCGAACAGACTGCTCTACTGCTGCTATAAATGCTTGTCTTATTCTAAAGTGAACTCCTCTAAGTGGTAATTTCATTTTCGCAAAAGGCCGAAATCACATGGGCTACGGAGCTACGGAGCTACGGAGGATGCTCCAGAATTTCCCAGTTCCATCTGCGAAATAAATTAACAACAGGGACAGGCGTGTGAGAGTGAGCACCATCGTGTAACACAATGGGATGAGAATTCAGAAGATTTGGACGTTTACGACGCACAGCTGGTCGTAAATGGTGTTCCATAAAGTGACTGTAATATGCACCATTCACACGATTTCCTTGAGGAACTGAATGAGTGATAAGAACACCGTCAAAATCACAAGCAAAAATAAACATGACTTTAAGTGGATCCTCTTCTTGTTGATACTCTTTGGCCGAATCAATATGCCGCCACTCATTTGTTTATCTCTTTGGTTTTGGTTGGTAGCATCGACTCCAGGATTCATCTAATGTTATGATACGTCGAAGAAAACGCTCGCCTTCACGTTCATAGCGTTTTAAGTGTAATCTCGCTGTTTCCATCCTCTGTCACATTGTTTCCTGTGTAAAATTCTGTGGAGCCCATCGAGCACAGATTTTCCTCATCTTTAACTTCTTAAGTATGTGGAGATTTGTATCAGGAGCAACTCCATCTTCTCTTTTTTTATTTTAGTTAATTGCTGGAAATTATTCATTTCTCCACACAAGCCGTATATAGGCTAAGTATATAGTCTAGTTCAATACAAGTTCAACAACGATGTTCTTCCAGCAGTGCTCTAACAGGATTCACATGCACATCATCACTTGCTGACTGCGGTCCGTCTGCTCCAAGTTTTTGATGAACGTCTTCCCTTCCTGTACGAAATACATTCACCCGTCTAGCCACGGTACGATATGGTAAAGTCTGTCTACCACAAGTTTCCAATAATTCTGTATGGCATTTTCGAGCATTGATACCTCTTGCAACCTGAATTTTAATGAAACATCTTTGTGCGTATTTACTAAACTTATTTAGAGTACTAAAGATAACAGCCTACAATTGAACTTAATAAAAATGTCTTATTAAATAAAATTGTCTTCAAACTCACAGCTAATAAACATTAGATACACCTATTTTTCATTGTTATCAGCTTGCATGATTTACCGCTGATAGCGCCAAATGCAGGTAGTGTTGCTACTAATTTTTGAATGACCCATGTATCATAGTTTCTTGTCAATATATTGTTATGACCTTCCGCGATCCCTTGCAAACGGATCAGAGGGTAATTTGAGCAGAGGGTAATTTTTAAAGGATCGCATTAATCATCTATGTAAAAACTCAGAGTAAAACATAAATTGTAATGTTTTTACGCCTTAAACATCTAGACGGAGAGTTTTATTCGTTTCACCGCCAAGGAATAATATTTCGGCTGTTCGCAGGGAGTGCCCTAATTGCTAATGATTGGCTTAAACGCGAGAGTTCTGTATACTGTGTCTTAGTGTCCATAATTAAACGCGAGAGTTCTGTATACTGTGTCTTAGTGTCCATAATTAAAGAATATTGTTGTCTAGTTGCAGTAGCAAACATCCTGTGACATCGTCGCATGCTTCTTGGTCAGTCATCGGTAATCTGTTTCAGATTGTATTTGTGTAACTTGTTAACTGTTTAACTGTGAAATTTGATAACTTCGAGCTATAAATTCACTCCATTATGCGGGCACTCTCAAGATTCTGACTCTTAAAATAATTTAGTGACGAAGAACAGAAGGAAAGAATTATGAACTGCAATAACGTTTACTAACCACCAAGATGTACAAAACTGTCTCGAGCATCTCCCTCCAAGCAACTGCCGCATTTATGCCTATCGACCAAGAAATACTCTGAAACAATGACTTTAAAGCAATCTCATCAGGAAAACCCACATATGCTGCCATGCCCACCCTAAGGTTTGCAGAAACCAAATCTAAACCACCCAAAACACAACCACATTGACATCGACACCACAGGTTCCCTAGGTAAATCTGATTTCCAGATATTCATGGACGGATCAAAAATTTCACGCCTTGGTGAGAGCCAAGCGGTCTAAGCAGTCTAACCACTCGACCACGGTACGGCCTCAAATCGGGCTCTTGAGCCGAAAGTATTCAGCATTTATGGAGTAGTTAGGCGTGATCGCTGGCTATACAAGCTATACATTGAAAAGTTTAAAGAAAACGGCAAACCATCAGGCAATTGAAATGATTAACTTGGGGCCTGTTTGAAATTTTAAGAAAGTAGAAACGTTTAAGATTGCATTAGGTCTTATATCGATGTCATTTTATAGAAACACAGATAGGTTTTGTAAATGTCTTAGCATTAAAGAATTCCACACGCCCCTAAGCTATACAGATATCTTTATTCTCGTTTTTATTTGAAGGAATAAACATCACAATTTATCACCAATTTAGACCTTCACTTCAAATTTTCTTAGCATATTGGACACCTCATCGGATAGAAAATTGGTGCTATAGACACTAGTTTCTTGAGTTATTTCAAAATACCTTGAGAGCTTAATTTTCAGTTGTACGTTTGGCAGATTTTGAAACACTCCTTGTTTTACTGTCAAAGTTTATGTTCGTTCTATGCTCATTCGAAATAGATTTTAAACAATTCACATTCTTAAAAACTGTACAAGATGAAAAGCTGTCTTTGGTTCTGATCTTGCAGCTGCTACTTTTTAGAGAGAACACTACCATGAGTTTCTTGTAAGTCATATAGGAAGATGCAAACCGACTAAAACATAAACGCTTATATTAAACAAATGGATTTAATTTCGTTAACTGTATGTAATTTATCTATATAGTTTACTTGTTCATTCCTGTACTAGTGCACTACCCATATCATTTGTTACTAAATTATTTTTACGCATTCTAGCTACTCTGAATGATACCAAATTTCATTCATCACTCGGGTTTCCTTGAACTTCGATTTAATCAAGTTATCACAGACGAAATGCCAGACGCGGGTGATGCAACGTGCTATGGGGTCAATGGTATCTTCAGCGTGATAAGCTGTGTCGAAATATCAGATTAATAATAAGCAATGAATAAATGAATGAATAACAATAATAATAACAACAATGAGGTGAAAAATCGAATCAGATTTCCAAAACTGTCACTTTTACTCTTCGAAGTTCCGATGATTCTCTTATAGCTTGTTTTATTCGTAAGAAGTGATGATACTATATATTTTACATAAGTAATTATATATTTTATGAAAAGGTTTAAAAATCAAGCAATATGATTCAAATAAACAATGTCCAGCTTCTCATGACACATATCCTCAGGTTAAGGAGGAAGAGTAGAAAAAGAAGAACCGAATATTTTCAGTCGCTTCATAGCGCACCAAATTTCAGGTGGTAAAACAGAACCACGAATATTTAGGAAATGACGGATATTACAACAAATAAAAAGAAAAACGAGCAAACAATAAGAAAAAGAAACAAAGAAAGAGAAAATAAATGACGAGGAAAAGGCTGGAACACAGATTTTTTAGTTTATTTTCTGTGGTAAATGTTTATCTATCTCTCAGGCTGTATATAAATTGCTGAGAATGAAGAAGGCTTCATAAAATACTCAAAAAATTGAACACATTAACTTTAATCTTTACGACCACCCTTTAACATTAAGTTCTACGTGCGCGTTTGGTTTTCCTCTTAAGAACCTCACCAGAAGCTCTTTTCCATGTCTAGAGAACTTGGATTTAAATCGTGTGGAATTGCTTCTATTTGAACTGCGGTTATCACGTAAACTCGTAGCTTGGAACACAAACTAAATCCAGAGATTTTATAAATTACAGCACTGTATTAACTTATGGCAGCGAAACTTGATATGAATGCAGAGACATGCGAGTAAAACACAATTGGCAAATCAAATCCTTCTTAATTGTGAAATGATGAACTTAGAAACAACAACTAAGGGAAAGGAGACGAGATGCACACATTATTAAATATTAAAATAACACTCTAAGCTCCATCAGAAAATACGTTCAAACAAAACAGGTCAAAAGTAGTAATTGGGAAAGGAAATTCGGGACGTCCTCCAACGCAGGTCATATCGGACGATGAATGCAATGAGTGAAATGGTGCTCAAATGGGTCCAGAGCCAAAGGGCTTGGAGATACTCGACATTTATCCTTCAAGGTAAGGGAAAACCGCGAAAGAAACCGTATCCAGATTACTCACCCTGACCGAGATTCGAGCTCGGGACCTCTTGAATGTGAGGCAGACAGCTACATCCATACCACAGAGTCGGCCTGTGTAAGTTCAGGATATCTCTGATGCATTTGCCAGTTTTGAGGACTGGGTAAATCCTGGAAAAACCTCACTTCTTAATACGAGTTCGTCGTCACCTACCTGGGTTATCCGTATCGGTTGAAGGGATTTTGAGAAGACAAAAAATAAGAATAAGAATATAAGGACAGTAACGGTTTGTGTACAGCTGCTCCTTTCTCGTGCCATTCCTAACAGCTGCTGTCGTCTCAATTAAGAGTAACTCAAGGGATCTCCAAACTTTGGCTTCAATTCTGATATTCTCTTAGGACTATAAACATATTTACTTCCTGTATATTGACCTAACTTCGGCATTTTATGATAGTAGCTACGAACATATTCGAAGGCCTAGCTTTCTGAACAGAACGAACAAGGAAGTATTCAATTGTATCGATCTTAAAACTAACATAAAAGTTATGACACTATTTGTAAGAATTACAGAAGTTTGAATGCATAGACAGCAGTATTAAACTTCATTATAATTATTTAAAAATGATTAAGTGGAACTCGACGGAGAGAGATCCTTTAAGCTGGAATAAAACAAGGTTGCAATCCTGGGAAGTGGACCAAATAGTTACAAGCCTTCTGACACTAAAGTAATATTATCTCATAACATTAAATATCTCAGTGAAGTAAAGTGCATGGGAAAACCAAGAATATCAGACATCACGCTAGTTGCAGTGGATGTAATTTAGTGATATGCGCATAGCAGGTGGCAATGTTGGAGGAAGTTACATTTTGTAAAAAGAAAATATTCGTTTTAATAGCATTGTTGAATTTCAGTTATTCAAATTAGTTAAATAAATATGGGCGGACATGAACTAAATGACGATTAAAATCACTGCCTTCAGAATGTGATTCACTCAAGCTAGCCATAGTAACTAACAGGGGAAGCATGCTGCTAGTTTTGGAATTGTGGAAACAGACTTCAGACATCGGTCGCGGTCATATTTTCATTGATCCATGGAATATGTTAACGAAGTTCTTCATGAACCAAATGTCACGCAATCTGTGGCTTTGTTATTGCTGTTAGAAACGCGTCTCCTTCAGCAAAAGCTTTATATATCTGTACAATTTTTGGATAATTTTAAATGAATTACTTTCCTTATTCTTTCATGACGTTTACATGTAAACTAAAATAAATATATTTACCTCAGAAGTTTTCTGCAAGTGTCTGTTGTTTAAAGAGTTTTTGGTTAAGTGACTACTGTTCATGATCAGGCAGCTTTTGTTTTTGGGCTTCCTGTGTGCACGCACCTGAATATTCTGCCTGATTCTTAAAACCGTCGTTGTACCCAGGTTGGGCATAATGTTGGTATGCGAAAAATAGGTGGAGCTTGCCTTTTTCTAAGAGTTTCATTAATGATAGGTATAGTGTATCATTGTTACACTATTAAGAGACATGTTTAACACACGTGCATTGTCATTATTTCATTTTCTCTAAATACCAGCGAATGGAAGGGATATAATTAAAGAGGTTGAGGAAATCGTTTCTGAATTTTATGTAATTTGTTACTGTCATCGCCGCTGTTGTTGCTGTTGTCCTCTTCATCCTCGTCAATGTCAACTATCTTGTCTTAGGATTTGCAGCGTGTGTACACTGCATGTCCGAGCACACCTATGTGGTGTGTCTACCTACAATCAAAAGGTCCCTATTTCGAATTTCGGTCAGGGTGAGTTTATTGGACAAGGTTTTTCAAGAGGTTTTCCCTTTTCCTGAAAATGAATGCCGGGTAACTCTAAGTTCTATGGCCCTTGGGCTCTTTTGAACATAATTTCATACAGTTCATTCATCATTCGATATAACTTAAAGTTGGAGGACCTTAATTAGAGGGAGAGCAAACAAACTGCATGTCTACGTCATTATCTAGGCCTGGTCTTTCCTTTTGAAATCTAGAGTGGCGTTTAAAGTCTTACATTAGATATGTGTATGAGTGATATGTGAGTGATTTAGTCAGTCGTTTTCTTCTGTTCATCTCTTTGTATAGTTCAATCTTTCTACTTTAATTCTTTTCTTAGGACATCGTTGACGTCAGCCAGCGAGCAAGTCTTCTTGCTGCCGACTTCAAGCTATCAACTCAGGTCAGGCAAGGGGTAGGGCAAAGTTACTCTTACGAAAGGACTAGCGGCGCGGGGAATTTTTGAATGTAGGTTGTAAGATACAAGTCTACCGTTCTGCTCCGATGAATCCAAGAAAAGGTGTTTCGACAACGATACGTTGTACATGATTGAGTTTGCTGACTCGTTTTAGGAGTTCATTTCTTATTTAAGGTATACAAAAGTGAACAATTTTAATCTTGTTCAAAATTAAGGTTATATATTCTCTATGGTATTCTATCTTCAGATATTTTCAACCAAAATCCGAAAAAAAATCAGGTAAGTATGACCATTTTAAGATGCAAAGCAGGACAAGTCCATTGTTATACACGTCCAAGCTTTACTACTCCGAATACTTCCTTTCATATTTTTTTTATTTGTTCCATTTATAACCCACCTTTAACTCCAATGGTCATATCGGCGGTCGTTCTCCTTTGGAACATATCGATGATGATCACGCACACATTCGCACTCTCATTCATACTTCCAGGATATGGGGAAGAAGGGGAATGATCTTGGTCGGAGAAAAATCACCAACCTCACCGCCGGGAATCGAATGCGGGATCCCCAGTACGACAGGCAGAAAGAACATCAATTCAACTACTTGACGGTCGCAATTTTAATCGACGGGACGTTTTTTTTTTTTTCCTTAATCTACAAGAGGTCGTTGCTCCGACTTCCGAATTTATTCCTCCGTATCTATGTTTAATAACTGGGATGTCATTTCTTCCCGTAATAGGGGTGAAACACCTGCTGCTGAATTTGAAATTATTTATGGGGAAAATATTTAGCAAATAATGCAACGTGTGTAGAAGAATCACTTTATTTAATCTGATATTATTTAATATTTTTCCAATTTATTACTACTATAATCCAAAGGTATGTATATGCATTTTCAGTTGGCAGAAAAGGTTGCGTGATTGTACCACAGCAGATATTTTAATTTTGGTAAGATGCCACACTCAAACAATAAATGAAAATTAAGTTGTGGGCAAATACCGGTTTGACTTTGCATTTTTCAGTCTGATTCTGCCGTTCCAACTTTAGCCTATAGACGACATTGTGGAAAAAAAAAATGCAATTAATTATTATACTTTAAAATTCACTAAGGAGAAAGTGTGAACCTTCATACATAATGTACAAATGCGATTGCTCTTCGAGGTAAAACTATGTTGGATATACGAGTAGATCCTTATTTGGAATTAATCATTATCTTGGAGGGATGCACATCCCAGGGAATTAATTCTCACATGAGCAAAATCACATCAGCGTCCCGACGTTGACAAGTCTAAAGAAGACATGTGTCAAGGCGCATCGTGCCCAAGATGTTTTTGACACAATGACGTAGTTTAATCTCGGCGATATATGCCGCCTCCCCGAGGGCTGAGGTCCGTAGTTCGCCACCATTCTCTCCAGGGACCAGACAACCTCGCCGTCTTCGTAAGTCAAGCCTTCTCTTAGCAAAAGTTTTGTTTTCCTGATATACCTTGGCCGCTGTTGCTAAATTAACTTATAAGCTCGTGTGAAACATTGTTTAATTTTTACCCATTTTAATCAAAGTTTAAATACATCGACAACATGTTTTAAGCTCTTATGCATAAACTTTTATTTTCACTCCTTGCAGTGGTTCATCTAAAAATCATAAACATTTTGGTAATTCACTATACAAACTACCCTAATTTTGTATCGGTTGAACTTATTTGGACAACACTCTTCAAAATTAAGAAATTGAGTTTTTATTTATGGATGCTCTTTGACTGCTCTGGTTTTCAGCATCTCATTCTACATTGGGCATTAAAGATCCCTTAATTTTGTTGAGAGATCTTTTTATTTATCTTGAGCTTCTTTTACGTGCCGTAAATCTACGACACATTACCACTGGCTTTACTTGTCTTCCAAAGGAAGCCATGCTAAGGATTTTTTACGCCCCCCAAAAAATCCATCGTTTTCCACCAGGTTTAAACTCGTGACCTAGGAAACCAGAGGCTGGCATGAAACACTCTTCGAGTGGTCTATAATGAATTTTAATCCCACACATGCAGTGGTTTGCTTAAAAATCATAATCTTTAAGACGGCCCTTAATTTTGTATAGATTTAAATGAAATGCGATATGTCCTGAGAAAATATTTTCAAAAGAGTTACATATAAAACCGTTCCCTTAAAACACGGAAAGCTTTTTTTATAAACCATCTTTAAGTTTTATTACTTCTTTTAAAACTTAAATGTGTTATTTCAGACATTTTATAAAATTTCAAATCTATATGGGCAGAGATCGTGAGCTATTTCTTGCGGACGTACAGGCATGGTGCTAGTAAGTAATCCAAAATAGTGAATCCTAAACTCTTAACTTAGATTATAATATTATGCTTCTTTTAAGTTTCTTCCTATGCTTTTTAAAGAATTGTCATTTGTTATCGACCAACAGACAACTGTCTGAACTGGGGGAAGGGGGTTGAAATTTTTGGATCGAGAAGGCCAAAGTAATGATGAAGATGCTGAGAACTTAATACTGTGATATTTACTTCCTTGTTTTCGAATCAAACTTCAATACATGTGGCTATAACGGCATTATACCATAGTCCAAAAATGAATGTAGGATATATAGCTCCGTAGATTATGAACGCAGCGTGAGTAATATTTCAGCTACTGTTATATTTTCTTAGTCTTTCAAATATTTGAAAAGAAGCTTTTAAGTAATGCTTACTACACAATCTAATCCTTAATGTAACATAAATCTCTAGACAGGTTGGTTTTAATGATCCACAGCTTTAACCATGGATTTTGTTTCAAAGACGGGAGTTTCGATTTTGACATCTCTTTTTCCACTTCCTCAGTTTAGACATTTTGTTTTCAAAAAGGAACGCGAAGGTAGAGCACTAGAAGAGCAGTTGGAATGTTTTGGCGCCTTGTGAAATTTAACTTCGAATGCGCTTGTTAGAACGGGATTTCTCATGCTTTATCTTCAACCGCAAAATGATCCAAAATGGAAATTACGCCTTTAGCTTGCCCAGATTTAAACGGAAAATTGCTATGAAAATTAAATATATATATATTATCTGGAGAAAATAAAAAAATACTATTAGACCTAGTTATCTTTTAGGTCTACGAAAAATTCTGTATGATCAGACAAAACCTTTTCGTAAAAACAGTTATACAGGCGTTTGTAAACTATATGCGTTTTCAAAAGAACCTGCAGGATGTTAGCACTTAATATCCAAGCTGTCGGTGCCTTAGGGCTGTCAACATTATTTCATTTTTACACTCCTCTCTAGTCCTATGTAATTAAGTACGCACCTTTTCTTATAGTCTTACCTTCCTTATTCAGTCTTACTAAATCTCACTCGTTTTGAATATCACTCTTTTACACTATTTACTATTCTTTGGCAATGACACTTTTGGTGGCGACGCAAATTATATTGCCATAATTTTCTAGTATTATCCGTTCAAACACGAATAACAGGTTGAATTTCAAAATATCTTTGACCATGGCTATTTCCGTTGGATCTATTGTGTTATTTTGAGGGTTGGCTGGTAAGACCTGGGCCTCACAAAAAATCTTTATTTCTCAACATAATCTCCAGAAAGGCTAAGTCATTTGTCATATCGGTGTTCTAATTTAATTAAACCATATCTGCTGGTCCTCAAAATAGTTGTATACCGCATCAGTGACCTCGTTGCTGTGAAATCTTCATCCACCAAATTTTTTTTGAGGTTCGGAAACAGGTGGTAGTCACTGGATGCTAGACGTGGCGAATAGGGTGGATGTTCAAGCATTTCGAGCTTTAATTCGTACATTTTTCCCATTGCAGTGACTGAACGATGGGCCGGAGCATTATCGTGAAGAAATAAGGTCCTTTTCTTTGCCAAATGAGATTTTTTCTTTTCACCTCATCACTCAAACGTTGCGGTGAGCTTGCGTAGTAGTCACCAGTGATACTTTTACCCTTTTCCATGTAATCAATAAAATAATTCGCTGTGAATCCCAGAAAACATTTGCCATAACCTTGCTAGCTGACAAAATTGACTTTGCCCTCTTTGGAGTTGGTTCCCCTGGCGCAATCCACTGTTTTGACTGTGATTTACTTTCTGAAGTGTAGTGATGTATCCAAGTTTCATACATGGTAATAAGACGTCTCAAAAATTCACTGGGAGTTTTACGGCAGAGCTCCAAATTCTTAACAGAAACAGTTTTTCTTTGCAACTTTTGATCAGGTGTCAACAAACGCGGCACGCATCTTGCACAGAATTGTGAAAGCCCAAAAAATTACCTAAAATATTACCTGCACGTTATTTTGATGTGTTTGCAGCCTCTGCTATCTCCAACAGTTTTAATCTGCGGTCTTCTCGTATTAAATTATGAATTTTTTCAATGATCTCTGGAGTTGTGGCTTCCACAGGGCATCCAGAGCAAAGCTCATCACTTGTGCTTGTATGTCCCATTTTAAACACTGCAACCCACCTTTAAATCGTTGTATATGAAGGGGCAGAGTCTTTCAGTGTACTGTCCATTTTCTCCTTGATTTCTTTAAGCGTTAAGCCTTTCAAATGGACGAGTTTAATCACTGCTCGTTTTTTCCAAATCCTCCATTTTCTTGAAACCTCTACACTTGTCTTGTTTAAATGCCGTCATTCAAAAACTAAACAGGGCATTGACCCGTAACTATGGATACAAGGTAGTCTATAGTTAAAGTATATGATGCTATCCGTCAAACTGGTCCAGTGGTGCCATCTCTATGTGAGGCCTGGGAGTTATCAGCCGACCCTCGTATAAATTGCTTACATTAAACGCCCAATATTGAAATCAAGCAAGGAACACCATACTTTTAACTAATACTTACCGATGACTGTTTCAATGATAAATCGGATTCGCCGTAGTGGGTACTTATAGTTGGCCGATATGACCATGGGTAGGACCAGGCAAGAGTAAGCCAGGAGTCCGACACTCCCAACCAGAAAGCTGGCATGTCCTCTCGCGAAATACGGCAAAAGAAGCACAACTGACAGCAGACATACTGAAACATAAACAAAATATCAACATAGGTGGTAAAATTTTCATTTGTACTACAGCACATTCTTATTCAACTGATAAGTTCAGTCACACAAAGAGTTCCTTTACAAAGTTTAGAAACGTTAACCGCATCTATTAGAAAAATTTGAACCACGATTGGAATTCTGGACACGAATGTTCTGAAATTCACGCCCACTAGAGGGCTACAGTGTCTACCTCCCTAAACACCTTTCGGAGGATATGTCACACCTGACTTTCCATATACCGAAGACTTTCTATTTCGACCTCTTCGGCTACTATGATCAGAGCCTGAGGATACTAGTACGATAGTACCCGTAAGATCACACCGTACATCGTATAATTTAGAAACAATTCAAATCGGGTTGGAGGGAGAGAGGAAATAGTTCCAAATACTTATGCTTGATTCTACCACTTGGGGCATAGGTACCATAGATCAAGTCTGATCTCCGTGCGGAATCTCCACCGTAGCGTAATGCAATACAATCCATGGTTGACTGGGAACGTCTCGGCAAGCAGGTGTCAATCGTTGTTAGAGTCAGTCTGTTTTAAGAATTTGTAAGCCGGCGTTAAAATACACATTTTATACCATGAATATTTAACAATGTTGTCGCATCTAAGGGTAAATGTATACTTTTGGCGTTAGGGAGGTCGGTACACGAAATATAAAGAACTCCTGTTGGAAACCTCCGCAACCTTAAGGCAGTCGATTGATTCCCTGAGAAAGTTGTCCCAGAGACGAACATTTACCTACAGATAGGAGGAAGGTGGTCCGCCTAAATTGTTGGCCATAGAATCCTGTGCTCTTTAGTCAAAGCTAAATGAAATGAAATGTGTAGTGTTTAACGCCCGCTTTTACTACATACGGCACCACAGGCGATGACACTGATGATACATGAGATGAAGATGGAGCACCGGTGGAATGAGATGGCGGGGGAAACCGGAGATCCCGGAGAAAACCCGCCCCAGCGCCATGTTGTCCACCACAAATCTCACTTTGCGGTCGCCTGGGATCGAACCCGGGCCGCCTTGGTGAGAGCCAAGCGGTCTAACCACTGAGCCATGGCGCGGCCCTAGTCAAAGCTAAAGACCAATTGAGAAAGGGCCTTGGAGAACAGCGATAATCTACTTAAGTGAATGTTACTACAGGATCACTGCGACGAGGACAGCTAGATGACGATGGCCTGCAACAGTTCCAACTATGAAATATCACACCGCAAGTGCGCGTTACCTCATACCTCAGAGGGCGACCCAAACGATTCTGTCCCGAGTCAGCGACGCTGCCTTCTATATCTACCAGAGGAACTTCTGTTGAACGCAAGCTTTGCCAACATCATTTCGCCCAGGACAAAGACCTGAATGAATGAAACGAGGGGGAAATCTCGCGGAAGTTTTAGAAAAGCTAACCAAACTTCCGGGCAAACATTCTGAAATGCCACAAAGAAACTTCATTCGATGAGCATGAGCTTACTGGATCTGTTTCGGGGAGGGTATAAATAATTTCTGATTGTGAGATAAATATACAGACTTAGACTGAGGTTCGCTGTTACAATGAGGAAACAGTACACCTTAGGCATGAAACGCAGAAAATACCAAGTCGTATTACAGATTTACTTGTATCTAAGTCACACTGTCTATTAAAATGTAACAATTATTGAACGCTTTATAAATAATAATGTGCTGTAATGTTCTCCCGATTTTTTCGGTACCCTGACGAAACGTTAAAAGAGGTGCAGGCTAGTGTAAATATGGAATCAGAATTCAAATAAATATTGAATATTTTAAATAAGCGTATGGTGTTTTGTCACCAATTGTTTTATTTTGTCAATTTAAATTAGCTGCCTTTTACTGTTGCAGGCGAATGTCTAAAGTAGGCCTTGGAGGAAGAACAATTTGGAGGCACCATTACATTAGGTACCCAATGGGCGAGGAAAGACGCACCATAGAACTGAAAGTGAAGACTGATAGCATATAGTCTGTTCACAAGAAACATGCAGTTCAAAGTAAAAATTGAGTTTACCCCAACATTTAAATAACAGGCATTATGTATAAACACATAGCCGCGAAAACTTTCTAACATACATTACCTTTAAATAACCTTAGATTAACTAGGAGTGCTGATAACCACCGTAGTTGGGCGCCCCATCATCGTTAACTAGGATTAGAATTAGCATTATTAAGGAGAGAATTCGACACTCATTTGTTTTGTTTTCTGAATATCGTGCCCCGGCTCCTTGGTTACTAAACCGGGGCATATATCCACATTTACCATTTATTTTCAAACTTTCTTACACTTTATATATATATATATATATATATAATTATTTTACACGTTATCACTACAAACTACTACAAAAATCAAAATTATAAGAAAAAGAAACAAATAAAATAAAGGAGGCTTAGACCGGAAAATAGTCCAGCAGTATAAGCAAGAATAAAATGTAATTACAAAAACTACTAACTACAAATTATAATACTGGTATCCAGCACAAGCAACTTGGCACTGGGAATTCGGCACTGTGATTAGTATTGATCTATTCTACCTACGCCCGCAAGTGGGGCATCCCCGGGAGGAAGGATGAGGTGAGAGGAGACAGGACGGCCATCACAGGGAGCCACGACAGTGAAAAGGGCAGGGTTCCTAGATTTTACTTAGATGGGAACCTCCTCCGGTAGGCCAGGACAACAGACCTCCCCTTACTGTGGTTCGGAATTGTTCCCAGCATCCGGCTAGGAGATCGGTAACCAAACCACTGGAGGAGGAAGTGGTTCACTCAGAGCATATCATCCTGCCATGCAACACCGAGGCTCCCGCTGACACTTCTACCCTGAAAGAAACCACCAGATGAGAGATGATGTGAATGACAATGGAGGTGAAACGGAGGCACAAGAAATTCGGGGGATGTAGTTAACCTACCCAGCATTCGCCTGGTGACCAGGAAACCCCCGAAAAAAACCCATGGGTCAGGTATGTCAGCCAAGGGAATCGAACCCGGACCTCCCGAATGCGGGCCACAGACGAAACCGCCTGAACCATTCCGCTTTGTTATCTTAACTAATGTCCGGAAAAGACATTTATTCTACAACACGATGTTAGAGAAATAGCTTGTGTATATGTGTTGCCAATTACCCAAGAGTTTCGTGTTTATATACCCGGATTGAATCTGCAAAGTTTCTTTGTGCAGAAAATGGCATGCAGTGGTCTGCTTTTGCCTATTCCATTTTTTTTTCACACCTTTGAAAAAGGCAAGCTTTCTGCCCGAGTTCGATCTGAGTTGAGATGTGCCACTTTAGTGAAGTGTTATTTAGATGCACTGCATACTGTCTGCACTTCCCTCTCACAGCCTCGAGTAATGTTAAGAGAGTCTAAATTATCCGTCACTAAATGGGCCTGAACAGGAACAAACGTTCTTCTGCAAAGTAATTAGTGACAGTATGTCTGGATATGCATACATGTGTCACGTAGAGGTTCAGTCACCCGCTTGAGCAGTTGTTAATTTTAGTTATTTTGAACTTTTGCCAGACCGCAATACAATGCCTTCTTTCGAAACGCAATAGATGTAAAAACTGCTACTACATTTTATACTTCACATTACAAAGGATTAGACACCGCACAGTCCTCGCCACAGTTTTTATAGTCTCTAAACTTTTAGTCAACCTTCTCTTACGGGTGATGTATTTAAATGAGGAATTACTAGGGAAGTGAATTACGTTCCAAATATACAGTGAAGTATCTGCTTACTTAATTCTAATCTTTATTAAAAGGGCAGGAGAAAAATCCGCCCATAAAAGATGAAAATGAACTACTGAGTGTGAATATTTGTTACACATGAAGCATAGAAGTCACTGCACTTAGCCTACGACTATATGTTTCTAGGATTAGGATTACTATGGAGGGGATTCGGCGCTGCGACCATTTTTGGTCTATTGTACCTATCCCCCAAGTGGTGTATTTCCTGGAGAAAGATGAGGTGAGAGAAGACAGAGGGCGGCCGTCCCAAGGAGACATAACAGTACAGACAGGGTCCCTACATTTTACTTAGATGAAAACTTCACCCAGTAGGACAAGACAACGGACATTCCCGTCCTGCTGTGGTTTGGAAGCGGTACCAGCTGCCGGCTCGGAGACCGGCAACCGACCTACTTTTGTTTCTAAGTTTCTATATTGTTTCGTTTCCTTGTTTGCTTATATAACCTCGTTTTAACTCTAAGCTCACATCTGTAAGTTCCTTGGTATATTAGAGTCACTGAGTGCCAAAATAATGCAAGTTGCTCATTGTTCTTTTCTATCA